>QANZ01055303.1:2278-92142 GCA_003254925.1 Chamaecrista fasciculata | reverse complement strand
AAAAAAAAAAAAAAAAACTTAAGATTTTAAAGAAAAAATTTAACAATGATATAAAAAACTTTAGATAGTTTTTTTCTTAATACATGAAAAATTCAAACTCAAAGCTCGTTGGATTTCAATATTTTTATATATTCAAATGAATTATATATTCTTTCTTAACTTTATCTTTCTTTCTTTTTTTGGTTTTTTTTTCAAATGCACTCTTTTCATTTCAAAATTTTATATCTTCGTCCCCAATGTTTTTTTATGGAATCCCCAATGTTGGTTTGCTGTTAATTTTCTCTCCAAAATTTTATATTTTGATTGATTTTATCCTTTGTTCTTACTTTATCCAAATATTCACGAAAAATTCTACGTGACTAATAATATGTTATATAAAATTGATAGAAAAAGAAACTCAAATTCTAATTCAGATTGAAAAACACAATAAAATGAAATATGTTGTTAATTTATTGAAGGAAATTAGTCAAATATTTTATTGACCAAAATATGAAATTTTAAAGATGGAATTGAACATTGATCTAAAGTTTAGAGACAACAAAAATGTGCTCTTGTCATTTTTCTATTGATTCAGAAATAACTGAGATAGAACGGAAATAGTGCCCAGTGAAGACCAAATATGTATATAGGTCATAAAAATATGAGTTCTTTTTGGCCAACATGAAAAAATGAAATTAACTAAAACTAGATTGTCATTGGTAGAAAGAAAATATTAGAACAATTACAATTAATCTTGTTTGGACAATCATTTTCATTGGAAACTATTCAAAGATAAAAGTTAATATTTAAAGCAGCCAAAACAGAGACTTCAACAATAAGTCAGTAACTAAATATATATTACATATAAGATTATTCTGTATTTTTAATTTTTCTCTACATTCTTTAATATATTTGAAGTTTTGAACCACTCTATTTTCAAAAGTACTATAGAAGAGAAGATACTAGTGAAATAATAATAAAATTTTCCAGTACACAGGACAACAAGAGTAGACAACTCAACCAAAAAAAAAATAATAAAGAAAAATAAGTAAATCAAAATCAAAATCGAAATAAAAATAACCTTGTCTGTTGCACTATAATACTAAAACAATTACTTTTTTTTCTATCTCTTAATGAGTTTGGTACTGCTACTATCTCCCTTGTAAGCTTGTAATGATGACAACATTATTAGAGACCGCTTCATTTTCAGACGGAGAAATAGAACTCAATATGCTCTGCCATTGGATGAATGCAGGTTGCTTTGGAAGAGGAAGATTCTGTATTTCACTACTCAACATACAAACCACAGTGCTCATATTGGGTCTCTCTCTAACAAGCTCTTGCACACACAAAAGTCCTATGTTTATGCACCTCACTATATCCTTCTCTAACCTTGGATCATATATTTTATGATCTATTAATGCTACAATATTCTTTTCATTCCATAGTTTCCATGCCTACATTAAAATGATAAAGGAAAAGACATGAGAATAAGGATTAAAAAGACGTTGAAGCTTAAACTTGCATTCCCAACAGATAATAAAAACTTGGGAAATAAAATGTAGACACTTACAAATCCCAAAAGGCTGAAAGAATGCTCCTCATTTAAAAAACTAGAGTTTTTTCTTCCACTAGGAATCTCTAATAGTAAAACTCCAAAGCTGAACACATCAGATTTCTCAGAAAATAGCCCTTCCATTGCATACTCTGGTGACATATATCCACTACATAATTAAATATAAAATTAAGTTCTTTGAGCTTTTAGAATGTTATTGAAGTTTTTTTTTGAAAGAATGAATACTTAATATGTTCCAACAATTCTTCTAGTGTTAGCTTGATCTTCACTTTGTCCAAAAATGCGTGCCATACCAAAATCTGAGATTTTTGGAGTCATATTCTCATCTAGTAAGATATTACTTGCTTTGAGGTCTTTATGGATAATTTTTAATCGAGAATCTCTGTGAAGATAAAGAATTCCTCGACCTACTCCTTCAATAATGTGAAAGCGCTTGTGCCAATCTAGCCATTGATTCTCTGGATAAGGGTTATATATGATGTGTTTTGAAACCTAAAATAATCAATCGTATATCACACAGGTTGAAAGAAGAAAGGATCCAAAGAGCCAACCAAAAATATATGCATCCAAGCTTTTATTTGGCATGTACTCATATATCAGCATCTTTTCTTCTGGTTCAATACAACAGCCTATAAGTCTTACAAGATTGCGATGCTGAAGTTTTGAAATAACAATAACCTCATTCATAAATTCCTCTAGCCCTTGTCCAGATACTCTTGAAAGTCTTTTCACTGCTATGTCCTCACCATCTTGTAGTTTACCCTAGAGTGAAAATAACAAAAAAAAAAAAAAACAATTATACACAATGGCTTTTGAATTTGATAAGCTTTGGAGAATAAATATACCTTATAAACAGGCCCAAAACCTCCTTGCCCAAGTTTATTAGACAAGTGAAAGTTGTTTGTTTCTTTTGCAACCATATCAAAATCATATGCTAATAGCTCTTGCAGTTTAGCTTTTGATAGTTCTCCCATAATGCTTTCACATGTTTTTTTCTGTCTATGCTTCATCTCTGTCAATAAATTAACAATGCAATGAATCAAGGAGACTTTATGAAGTCTAAAACTTAAATTCAAGAAACCCTCACAATGTTTCAAAAACATCAACCACCATCACAATTCATGAAACCCTAAACAGACATAGGATGAACTAGAGCTTTGAAATGAGGAGAGAAAGAAGAAACTCTACCTAGAGACGATTTAGTCCCTTAAACTCTCAATTTCTGCATTTTTTTTCCATTTAGGGCGTCAATTTCGTGGTCTATTTTCTCTCCATCCAACTGTCTGATCTTCAAAGAAAAATCATGGTTGAATTTGACTCTTCCTAAGCTTTAATTCGAGTGGTAGATCGCGACGATTGGACCACCGGATGTGGAGATATCCTCCTTTCTTTCTCCTCTCTTTCTCCCCGTAGTCCTCCTCTGTTTTCTCTTCACCATTTCTCTTATGCGCGATTCTGCTCCTACTTTCCTCTTCTAAATTCTAATTGCCTTTTAATTAGCTTTGGGAAAAACTAAATTTCTTCCCCCCATCTTTTTAATTGTTACACTTAAACTCTTAAAATTTATTTTTCTTTTCAATTCAATCCCTCCATATCCTAGATTAATTCCAAGTTTTTTTCACACACTCTCTTACAATTTCTTAAAATTATAAAAACTTACAATTTTTGCAATTTAGTCCTTTCTCCTTCTACTAACTCTAATTTCTTTATTATTTACACTTTGACCCTCATTCTTATCATAATTATCTTGTCCTTTTACTCTCTATATTTCATTTTCTACTCTCAAGATCCTAATTAAAATATTTAATTAACACTTTATAACACATATCATACAATACTTTGTTTACACCAACAATTTAAATTAAAATTAAATCCAGGTTGTTACGCGGGTCAAAATAACCAAACAGTAATAAAGAAAGAAATAGCAAATAGAAGAGATAAATGTGATTAATAGAAGATTTGTATCAAGTTCCCTACTAAAAGAAGAGAGGGAAGCATACAATAAATGCCTGGTCGAGCCAGGGTACTCCAAGGTTCATCATCTTCATACAATATTTCTGGGGATCAAATTCGCTGAAGCATGGATCCACTAAAGTATATAAATTATTGATATGAATCGTCCATTAGAAGGATCAAGCACCAGATCATTTTAATGGACTGTCCAAATCAAATAATTCACATACTTTTCAGGATATGTACTTTAACAAATCCATTTCCATATTTCTCATACCCTATTATTACAACCCTACTGCTATATAAAGAAGCCTGGCTAAAAAGACTCTCACAAACTCACGTGCCACACCGTTAGGCCTAAACCACATTGATTGCTTCTTCACGCCTCTCTCATGCTTGGCCCATCTTTGTTGGATTCTCACCCAAAATAACTTCTAGACTCATCTTAGTATCCATTTGGGCCAGCTTATCCTCTTGGCCCATATTATATATACGCAGAAGAAGCATTATGTTTTCTTTATATATATATTTTTAAAAGCATTATGCCAAATTTTGTGATTTTCTCATTTTGTCATGAAAGCCAGTAAGATTTTGCCATTATGGTTCCTTCAATTAATTTATCTATACTTTTCAATTCCTACCACGAAATAACAGTAGCCAGCCACCACATAATTAAAAAAAATCTAGATCCCATTGCTCTGAGATGTAAAATTCTTGTTGCCAATGCAATGAATATTTCTGCCTTTTGTTTACTTGAAATTCTTTCTTCAGGGATACAGTTTTACTTCACTGTCAATGCACTTCTGCCTCATCATATAAGTTGGCCAATCAAGTATTTTTGATTAAATACGTATGTCTCCCTGTTATAATTGGTGCTATATATAATAAATAGGTACTCATCATTATATTTGCATGTTTTCTTTTATTATATTAATCAAAAATCAAAATGATATTTCTTACAAGATAAATGAAGAAATATAAAAAAGAGGCCATGAAGTATGAAAGGGTCATATATTCAACTGTGCCATTTAATGTTGATAAATGTACTAAATAGACAGAAGAGAAGACTATATTTCCTAAGAGTGAAAATGGACTTCAGCCTTATCATTTAGGTTGGCCAATTTAATGTTAATTTGTTTTTATTTAGACTTCATCCCAACATTAGTGCATAACTGAAGAGTATAAGAGGGTTAAAGTGTAATATTAGCTAATGTAGAAATTACTCTTGGGCAACAGTAATGTAGTTTTCTGTTGTATGATTAGCTTTATTTCTTCTTGTATTTCATTCCTATATATAGCTAACATTGTATTCATCTCAAATTAATGGAAATATACAGAAAGTTTATTGAATATATGAGTTGAGTTTCTTTTAATATATAACAATGCTAAATACATTTTCCTCTCCAGTAAACCAACCTCTCAGCAAACTCTGGCACTTTTTTTCCAAACTAAAACAGAATGATATCTAAATTCTAGGCAAATAAAAACAGAAAATAGGAATATTTCTACACAATTGTCCATTTATCTCTTTCCTTTGAATTCTGTTTTGAATTAGTCAAAGGCATACTAAAATGCATGTGCAGCTAATTAATTCTCTTACGTGACAGGTCAACTCAACTATCTCTCTTAAATCTTTATTGCCTCACTTGTGTTTTACATTAAAAGGACCCCAAAACTAGTATGTCTTGTGATTTTCCAACTTTTTCTTCTCAACATCAAGTCAACGTCGGTCTTCTAAGGTATGTACTGGAAATTCAGATTTCCATGAACAGAGGGAACAAAATCATCTAGTATATACTAAATATACAAGTCAACCCGAGTAGAGAATTCAACCAACCAAAATTAAAGAAAAATAAGTAAATCTAAATCAAACTCAAAATAAAGTTTAATTAACACAGATAAATATTTAATTTTAAAATCTCTTTTTTTTTCAAAGATAATATTCATTTCATAAGAGAAAGGCACAAGTACAGAAGATATAACAAGGCTTAAACATAAATAATAATAAATCCAAGTTTGCACTTCAGGAAGCAAATACAAGAAGATTGACAAGAGGCAACAAACCTCTTAATCAACCAGTAAATCAGAAGATAACCAACATGCTAAACAAGAAGATTAATGCACTGATAATAGAGAAAGGAAGATTATTAGAGGCAGCACATCTCCATATAAATTAACTTTGTCTGTTGCACCTTGGACATCTTGATACACTCATGAGTGATAAGTACAATACTAATACACTTCTCTTTTTCTTTCTCTTAATAAGTTTGGTATTGCAGCTATCTGCCTTCTAAGTTTGTAATACTAACAATGTTATTAGAGAATACTTCATTATCAATAGGAGAAACAGAACACAATATGCTCTGCGACTGGATGAATGCAGGTTGCTTTGGATGAGGAAGATTCTGTATTTCACTACTCAACATACAAATCACAGTGCTCATATTGGGCCTCTCTATAGCAAGTTCTTGCACACACAAAAGTCCTATGTTAATGCACCTCACAAAATCCTTCTCTAGCATTGGATCATATATTTTATGATCTATTAATGCTACAATATTCCCCTCATTCCATAGTTTCCATGCCTATATTGCAATGACAAAGAAAAAGACATGAGAATAAGCATTAAAGGGACGTTGAAGCTAAAACTTGCATTAGCAACAAATAATGGAAAATTGGGAAATAAAATGTAAGGACTTACAAATCCCAAAAGGCTGAAAGAATGCTCCTTGTTAAAAAAACTAGAGTTTTTTCTTCCACTAACAATCTCTAATAGTAAAACTCCAAAGCTGAACACATCTGATTTCTCATAAAATAGCCCTTCCATTGCATACTCTGGTGACATATATCCACTGCATTATTAAATATAAAAATAAGTTCTTTGAGCTCCTAGTATGTTATTGAAGTTTGTGGTAGAATGAATACTTATTATGTTCCAACAATTCTTCTAGTGTTAGCTTGATCCTCACTTTGTCCAAAAATGCGTGCCATACCAAAATCTGATATTTTTGGAGTCATATTCTCATCTAGCAAGATATTACTTGCTTTAAGGTCTCTATGGATAATTTTTAATCGAGAATCTCTATGAAGATAAAGAATTCCTCGAGCTATTCCTTCAATAATGCTAAAGCGCTTGTGCCAATCTAGCCGTTGATGCTCTGGTGGATCTACCCAAAACCAAGTAGAAAGGTTATATTTGATGTGTTTCAAAACCAAAAATTATCAGTTGGATATCAAACAAATAAAAAGAAGAAAGGATTCAAAGAACTGACCAAATATATATGTATCCAAGCTTTTATTTGGCATGTATTCATATATCAGCATCTTTTCTTCTTGTTCAACACAACAGCCTACAAGTCTTACAAGATTGCGATGCTGAAGTTTTGAAATAACAATAACTTCATTCATAAATTCCTCTAATCCTTGTCCAGATACTCTTTAAAGTCTTTTCACTGCTATGTCCTGACCATCTTGTAGTTTACCCTTAAAGAAAGTAATAAAAAAACAATTATACCAATGGCTTTTGAATTTGATAAGCTTTGGTGAGTAAATATACCTTATAGACTGGCCCAAAACCTCCTTGCCCAAGTTTATTAGACGGGTGAAAGTTGTTTGTTGCTTTAGCAACCTTTTCAAAATGATATGCTAATAGCTCTTGGAGTTTGGCTTTTGATAGTTCACCCATAATGCTTTCACGTGTTTTTCTCTGCCTATGTTTAATCTCAGTCAATAAAGAACACAATGAATCAGTGAGTGAAAGGTTTTGGAAATGCTTCTTAGGATAATGTTATAGCACAAAACACCAAACATTCTACACATATAGAAGTTGAATTTGTAAATGCCTTCAAGTAGAAAGAATAGTGGAGATTTAAATTGATACCCATAACATTTATAACATCATAAAAATGAATGCATTTGAAATGATTGAGCTGATCAAATATGGCAAGGTACCTGAATTCTTAGCTATCCATTTCCATAAAAAGTATGCACAGGTGGCACAGGTGATGGAAACTACTACAGAAATAATAATGATGGCAGGCTTGTCTCCTTGCTTTTCTATATTGAGAAAAAGACGAAGAACGTTATAAGAAAATTAAATTGAATTGAATTTCAAGAGACCAAAATGCACAACTAAGATACCAAGTTCGGAATAGGCTATTCGAATAAATAAATCAGTCCTCTTTCTGGGAACTGTTGTATGTCTGTCAGATTCCCACTCCAAGACATACAACCAATGGCAGAATCATATGAATATGCTAAACAAGAGCAATTTTCCAAGCACTGGCTTCTGCATATTTCTTCCGTAAAAGACGACAAGTCAGCAAAATCTGGTACTTTAACATTATGCAGTTTCAAAAACCCATCTTCTTCTCCATTGACATTTGCAGTCCCATTTCTCATTCTCTCACACTTCAGAGCTATTCTTCTAGCACATCCACTTATCCAGTTTTGTGTATTCCATTCTTCCATATTTCTTGGTTCAAACCCTCTCAAACAACTACATATTGGTGAACTCTCTGAATTGCAACTTCCAAATGCCCCACATGTTCCGTAAACATCACAACTTGAATTCGGTGAAATATATACTACTTGCCACTCTTTCTTGGCTTCATCCCAATATTTTTGTGACATCTTTCCTTCTGAAGTCAACATTGCAAAATCTTTTTATGTCAGAGTCATGTGGAATAGTGTCAGCATAATAAAGGGTTCCATCATCCTCAAATACAATATTGGAACCACTATTATAGCTATTATAGTCAGAATTCATCGGTGGCATCCCCGTGAAGACTCGACCATTCCATGGACCACTTCGCCAGTAGGGACTAGTTCCATTCCATATGAACACTTGAGGGGTATCTAGTCTTTCAAGACTCACAGAAAAATTCCCAATGGACGGATCAGACGGGCTTTTCCAAGATGTAAACTTGAGTCTCTCGCCAGTTCTTTTGTTGCTAGTAAGTCTCAAATTGGTCAGGTATGTATCCGAAGGATGCTCAAAACTTTGCCACATGATGGTTCCTGCACTTGAATTGTCAAGCAGGACAAGGTTTCCAGAATCTAAAAGCTGGCAAGTAGTAGTAATACCAGCTATATTTGAGACGTTTGATGACCAAATGATTTGCTTCTGTCCATTCAACACCACACGATTGCCTTCTTCTGATATTGTAATGACCCCAGAAGAATCCCTCAATGGCTGGTTTCTGTTTGCAACCCACACAACAGCAGATTTGGTGATGTATCAAATTCCAACATAGCGGTTTGTAGAATTTGGAGGGTTGAAGAATCCCAAAGTGAACAATCTTCCATTAGAGCTAATAGTTTCAGAATCCTTGATGAAGTGAGATGATGAGATGGTGTTTGTGGCTGTGCCTAATTCAAAAGTGTAGCTGCAGAATATGATGAAAACAGAGAAGCAGGCTTTTGTGCAAGAGATGAATCCCATTGCTCTGAGATGTAAAATTCAGTTCTTGATGCCAATGCTATGAATGTTTCTGCCTTTTTTATTGAAACTTTTTCTTCAGGGGTACAGTTTTGTTGTCACAGTCAATGCACTCCTGCCTTATCATCATATACGTTGGCCAATCAAGTATTTTTAATTAAACAGGTACTCTTAATCTTAATATACAGTGGACATTATACAAAGAATGTGGTATAGTTCTTATACTAATCACTACTTTTGCTTGTTTCATTTTATCACTTTAATCAAAATGATATTTCCTTCAAGATAAATGAAGAAATAAAAATAGGCCATGAAATATGAAAAAGCCATATATTCAATTGTCATGTAAATGATGACTTTACTAAATAGAAAGAAGAGAAGACCTGGCTATTTTTCCTCAGACTTGACTTTAATAAGTGTACTGTTTTCCTGGGAGTCATGGATTTCAGCCTAATCATGTAGGTTGGCCAATTTAGATCACATCTTTTCATCCAGAAATTAGTGCATAGTCCATTAAGTTAACATGGTCCTCTGAATTTCAATCTTTTTGTAAAATAGATTAAATAATTAACAATGATGTAACCTACCAAACGGCATTGTCTCTTTTTTTTTCTTCTTGTTGATTCAGAAATAACATACCCATAAAGAAAAAAACATAAAGAGAAACCAAATAGTGCTCGATCGGTGAAGACCAAATATTATACAGGATTTATACATTTGAAGCATCTAATTCATTTGGGACCCAAAAGATATTTTATCTTGCTTAATACCTTCATAACAAAGTCAAGAATATTATATCGCCAACAAAGAAGCTCACAATAAAATACTTCCCTGCGGACAAATGATGTAATTTCATTGAGCCAAATTTGCAAAATTGCAAAGTAAAAGCCGAAGTTGGAAAATGAAGTTAACGGTCCAAATCCATTCTTTTTTTTTTTTAAGGGTAATGTAACGGGTTTCCCTATCTAAGGGTTGTGCCCTCTCAACAATATCGGCTCTAGGGTTCGAACTTGGGTCCTCTCACTTAGGAGGCGTTTGGTACACGAATTGAAAAAATAATCCTGGAATAGCATAATTTCCTAAAATAGCTACTTTTTTAATCCCACCCTGGGGTGGAATTAGTCTAATCCCCATGACATGGGATTATTTTTTCCCATCTAAAATGACTTTATTAGCCCTAATTAATTTCACTTAATTAATTTTTTCTCTACAAACCTTTGTCATTTTTCACCTTTGTCATTCTACAACTCTCTGCTGCCTTGAAGTGCAGAAAAAATTTATCAGGTTTGTCACTTTTCATCTCTTCTTGCTGATATATATAACATTGCTTTTGTATGCATATATGTATATATATTTCATTGCTTTCCTCTGATATAATTATTTCTTTATGATATACTATTTTTCTCATGAATTGTTTTGAACAATTTCTACATTTGATAAACTATTAGTTGAGAATAAAAAGTTAAGGGCATATTTGTAAAAGTATTAAACATTCCTAGGAATATTAAAGTTGAACCAAACACAAAATTATAATATTCCTCGGAATATTGCAAAATAATCCTAGGATTATTTTAACTCATCCAAATAGACATTCTTATAATCCTGGGAATCTTAATCCTGGGAATGAAAAAATAATTCGTGTACCAAACGCACCCTAAGGTGTAACTCGTCAACCACTACACCAAATACCACTGCACCAAACACTTGTTGGTCGGTCCAAATCCATTTTATTGGAGTTTGGAGTTCAATACACAAAAGCCCATTTTTTTCTCCCATACATGAAAATTGGCAAAATTTTTGTATCTAATACTTTCTTTCGTCAATTTTATCATTAACATTTTTTTCAATATTTTATATTTTGATCAATTTTATTATTTGGATTAAAATGTAAAATATTAATCGATAAAAAATGATCAAGGAGAAATTGAAAGTTATCTGAAGTTTGGAGACAAAAATAGTGTTCCCTATAAATTTAAAGGCGAGAAGAACAAGGTAAGCTTATTTGCGATGACTCCTCTGTTTTTCCACAATCAATGCTAATTAGTTCTGTTTAGTTTAGGTTAGTCTTCTGTGCAGAGAAGGATCGATGAAGGATTTCTCAATTTCCTTTTTCCAATGCAGTTTTATTTGAGGGTATGACCTGTCTGTAATTTTCCTTCTATTATATTGTTCCGTTTGGATTGAAGATACAATTTGTTTCAATTTTCCCTCTTCCTTCCAGTAATTATTAGATACGATTTCGAATCTCATACTATTCTTAACAAAAATCTGTGCAAGTCATCTAATCTGAGTTTATATTGAAATACTTTGTTGGATGGATGCTACTGAATTTGTATTGTTGGCAAAACAAATGTCGCGTCGGACAGTTCTCACTGTAGTAATGACATTGATATATAATGCAAAACAATAAATTTTAAAAAATAAACTACAAAACTCACCACTAAATGTACTCCCAATACCTCCACTATAGTCACTTTTGGTGGCGATTGATACATTGGTTTATGAATATGTTTTATTGGTAACAAAATGTCGCCATTGAAACACCACTTTCAGTGCTGAATGTTTTATTGGTATTATTGTAGCTATCTCCCATGTATGACTGTCATACTGTCACTGTTATTGGAAAATTCTATATTCTCTGAACGAGAAATTGAACTCACCATGCTCTGCCACTGGATGAATGCAGGTTTCCCAGGAGGAGGAAGGTTGTGAATCTCACTACACAGCATAGAAACCACAGTGCTCATATTGGGTCTCTCTCTTGCTAGCTCTTGCACACACAGAAGTCCTATGTGTATGCATCTGAAAATATCCTTCTCCAAGTCTGAATCAAATATTTTAGGATCTATTAATGCTATAATATTATCTTCATTCCATAGTTTCCATGCCTAAATGAAAAAGGAAAAAAAAGGAGTATCACCATTAGAGGCTTGAAGCTTAAACTTGTATTAGCAACAAATAAAGTATCTTAGGTCAAAAAGTTGTAGAGACTTACAAATCCTAAAAGACTGAGAGATTTCTCATTGTTATAGAAGCTAGAGTTTTTACTTCCACTAACAATCTCTAGTAGTAAAACACCAAAGCTGAATACATCTGATTTCTCAGAAAATAACCCTTCTATAGCATATTCTGGAGACATATATCCACTGCATTATTAAATCAAGCCAATCAATTCTCAGAGCTCATAATTAGTATGATATAGTAATCTTGTAAGATAAGTTATATAATACTTACTATGTTCCAACAATTCTTCTAGTATTAGCTTGATCTTCACTCTGTCCAAATATTCGAGCCATACCAAAATCTGATATTTTTGGAGTCATATTTCCATCTAGCAAAATATTACTTGCCTTGAGATCTCTATGTATAATTTTTATTCGGGAATCTTTATGAAGATAAAGAATTCCTCGAGCTACTCCTTCAATTATAGCAAAGCACTTCTGCCAATCTAGATGTTTATGCTCGGGTGGATCTACAAAACAAAAAGGAAGGGTTATATTTGTTTTGAACAAAACAATTTCCACACTTTAATAGGTTTATGTACACTAAGCAGTTTACAAGTATTCTTTTGGAAAAAGAAACATTTTGGTCGCCAAACTTAACACCAACTGTCAATTTCGTCCCCATTCTTTTTTTGCAGTTAATTTTGTCTCCAACGTTTCACATTTTGGTCAATTTTGTCCTTAGACCAACGTTTTTCAATAAATTAACGACAAACTTCATCCTACTTTTCAATCTGAGTTAGGAGGCCTTTCTTTTACATTCAATTTTACACTACATGTCATCAACCATGTAGAATCTGTCTTTAATATTTGGCTAAAATAAGAGCAAAGGATAAAACTGATGAAAATGTGAAACATTGGGGATGGAATTGATCACAAAAAAGAATGGGGACGAAATTGACAATGGGTGTAAATTTTGGGGACCAAAATGGTGCTTTTGACTATTCTTTTTTTTTAGTTTTTTCAATTAAAATATGTTGAATGGTGAGAAATATAAATTTGTCAATTAGATATGACACAGATGAAAAATATGGGTCAAGAGAACCGACCAAAAATAAGTGCATCCAAACTTTTATTTGGCATGTACTCATATATCAACATCTTTTCTTCTTGTTCAATACAGCAACCAACAAGTCTCACAAGATTGCGATGTTGAAGCTTAGAAATTACAATAACCTCATTCATAAATTCCTCTAGACCTTGTCCAGATACTCTTGAAAGTCTCTTAACTGCTATATTCTGGCCATCTTGCAGTTTTCCCTGAGAAAAATACAAAGAAACAACAATTATACACAATGACAGTGGAACAAATCAAGCTTTATTTCTGTAAATAAATATACCTTGTAAACTGGCCCAAAACCACCTTGCCCAAGTTTATTAGACAAGTGAAAGTTGTTTGTTGCTTTTGCTACCTTTTCAAAATCATATGTCAAAAGCTCTTGGAGCTTAACTTTTGATAGTTCTCCCATCACATTGACACTTGTTTTTTTCTGCTTATGCTTCACCTCTGCTGATTAACAAAAACCATTAGTTTTTCCTCCTTTCTTTTTTGTTTAATTCATAACAATGAAGGAATTGAAATAGGTGGAAATTCTCCTTAGGAAAATGGAATAACATTGTGCACCAATGATTGTTCTACTTATATGAAGGTTGCATCTGTAGTCGCCTTCAAGTAGAAAGATATAGTGGACATTAAAACAGCTCCATAACTTTTGTGATATAACTAAAATAATTTCATATGAAATTATCCATCTCCTTAAAATAATTTCTATCTAAAATTTCATGGTACCTGAGTTCTTAGCTATCCATCTCCTTAAAAGGTATGCACAAGTGAGGATGATGATGGTTCCTCCTATTACAACAGTAATGATAATGATATTCCTTTGATTCGTGTCTCCTGCCATCTCTAAATTCAGATAAAATGAATGAAGTTAGAAGAAAATTTGACCCAAACACAGAAATATGAACTATTGTAAAGAATTAAATTTCAGCTATTCTGAGAACTCAAAATTAACATACCAAGATCTGAGTATGCCACTCGAATAAATAGATCGAGTCCTCCTTTTGAGAACTGTTGTATGTCAGTCAAATTGCCAGTCCAAGACATACAACCTATCTGACTGTCATATGAATATGCTGAACAAGAGCAATTTCCCAAGCACTGGCTTCTGCAATTATCTTCTGAAATAGATGACCATTCTGCATAATCTGGCACTTTAACATTCTGCAGTTTCAAAAACCCATCTTCCTTTCCATTGTTTGTCCCATTTCTCGCCCTCTCACATTGCAGAGCAGTTTTTCTTACACAACCACTTATCCAGTTTTGTGTATTCCATTTTTCTGTATTTCTTGGTTCAAACCCTCTCAAACAGTTACATATTGGCGAACTCTCTGAATTGCAACTTCCAAATGCTCCACATATTCCATAAACATCACAACTTGAATTCGGAAAAGTATGGACTACTTGCCACTCCTCCTTGGCTTCATCCCAATGATTTTGCAAATGTTTCCCTTCTGAATTCAAGATATTAAAAGCTTTTACGTCAGAGCCATCTTGGGCAACGTAGAAATAATAAACCGTTCCGTCCCCCTCAAAATTTATATTGGCACCATTATAAAAAGTTGGATCCATCCAGGACACCCCCGTGAAGACTCTGCCATTCCATGGACCACTGCGACAGTATGGGCTAGTTCCATTCCATATGAATATTTCAGGAATATTTAGATGCTCAAGACTCATATAGAAATTCCCAAAAGACGGATCAGATGGACTTTTCCATGATATATACTTCATTCTCTCACCTGTTCTTTTGTTGCTACTAATTTTCATGCTGTTCAGGTATGTATCCGAAGGATGCTCAAAACTTTGCCATACGGTGGATCCTGTAGCATTATCAAGCAGGACAAGGTTTCCAGAATCTAAAAGCTGGCAGGTTGTATTGGCTTCCATGTTTGACACGTTTGATGACCATATGATTTGCTTCTGTCCATTCAATACCACAAGATTTCCATCTTCTGATATTGTAACAACCCCAGAAGAATCCCTCAATGGTTGGTTTCTGTTAGCTACCCATATCACAGTAGATTTTGTCATGTACCAAATTCCAACATAGCGGTTGGTAGAATTTGGAGGGTTGAAGAATCCCAAAGTGAACAAACTTCCATTGGAGCTAACAGTTTCAGGATCCTTGATGAAGAACTGAGATGATGTGTTGGTGTTTGTGGATGTGCCTAATTCAAAAGAGTAGCTGCAGAATATGATGAAAGCAGAGAAGCAGGCTTTTGTACAAGAGATAAATCCCATTGCTCTGAGATGTAAAATTGTTGATGCCAATACAAATCAATGTTTGTGCGTCTTTTATTGGGACTTTTTCTTCAGGGGTACAGTTTTAGTATCAGTCAATGGTCGTATACGTTGGCTAACCAATTATTTTTTATTAAATCTTTATGTCTCTCTGTTATAAATTATAAACTTCTACTTTGCATTAGCATCATAGACTTCCACATACTATCTTCAAATGTGGTATAGTTCTTATACTGATCAATATCTTTTTATGTTTGCTTTTATCATATCAATCAAAATGATTTCAATATAAATGAAGAAAGAAAAAAAGAGGCCATGAAATATGAAAAGGCCATATATTCTACCGTGCCATATACTGTTGATGACTTTACTGAATAGACTTATAGAGAGCAAACGTGGGCGATTTTTCTTGAGGCTTTTCTTTTGAAGTGTACCGTTTTTCAAGAAATTAGAGCATAATTTTCTTAGTAGATAATGGTCAAGTTCGTTACAATCAAGTACTGTTATATTTTTTAAACATGATTAGCACCACGATGCTAAAATAGTCTGATTTATCCCAAGAAGAAAACCCAAATTTTTAGGTCTTCATATATCATTTCACTCTAGCCCCATATGCAGATATGCTCTAGTCATGTCCTATGAAGTATGAACACTTTATTTTGAGGACATATCACCGTATTGGACACTGGACACGACACATATTTATAAGTTTCAGAATATAGAATCAATTTTTTGTGACTTTAACATGATAAACAATAGAAAATAATGACATATATATGACATATTATGAATAGATATTGTAATTTTTAAAATTTTCCTTAAAATTTATAAATTTTTAATTATTTATATATATAAATATATGTCGTGCATGATTGTATGTTGTGTCATGTAATTTTAAAGTTTTGACGTGCTAATATATTTGTGTCCATGTCGTGTCTCGTATCCGTATCAATGTTTATACATTTAAAGCATCAAATTCATTTGGGACCAAAAAAATATTTCCCCTCAACAACTTAGCTTATATGCATGTTATCTTGCTTAATACCTTAATAACAAATTCAAAAATATATAAATATATACATGAAAAAAAAAGTGTACTACCCTCATGATTCTATAATTCTATCTCCCTTTACCTCATATATATATATATATATATATATATTGTTTACTGTATACGTAGGAGACAAGACCATGAAAAGTTTTAATTTTGATTAACTATATATTCATTACCTTTAGTTACCTTGATTGGAGGTTACACACAATACATTAGAATATCTTTCCAACGACCAAGTTTGGTTGGTCTAGTAGTCAGCTCACTAAGTCGCTTAAACAAATATCGGGGGTTCGAATCTCGCCTTGTGTATGCAGCGACCAATTGGCCAGTGACAAACCCTTAAATGGAGTTAGATCCGCGGAGGATTAGTCTTTAACCTGTCAAGCTGAGGGATACCTTAAGTAACCAATATATATATATATATATATTTTAAGCACATTCATTTTCCTTTAATCTCTATTATGTGTTGCATTAAAACTGTTGTTGGGCGACACATAAAACCATAGTTAAAAGCCTGATTTTTTATAATGAATTTCTACACACCAATATCTATGTTTTAAGTAACAGATAACGTGCTAATAAAGGTTGGTCCAATTGGTAAGGAACCAACTCATAACTCACAAGATCGTGAATTCAATTTCCACTATCGATGTGAGGGCCTTATTGGTAGACGATCTATAAGTATCTCTGTAAGCACTCATAAAGCCTGGAGGCATGCCCTGGCCTTGGTAAACCTCTTGAACCCAGCTCACCTAAACTTTTTCTCAACCAAAAAAAAGTAACAGATAACGTGTGGCAATTACAATATTAAATTTAAGTATTCTTATTATTACTCGTTTTATATATAATAATATCCATCACCTATATGTATAATGGAAAAATTGTAATTGTGAGAGGGACAGATGTTTTTCACATGATTTGAGAGCTGACAAATTTCATACGGAAGAACATTAGGAGATTTCAATTATTGTGAGCATTTGTTTTTGTCAATTGTCACTTTTGTGTTAATGTGTAAATGAATCTCCCCAAACTTCTTTTTGTTGTCAATGCTTTCATTTTTCTAATCCACGTGTGTTGATTTTTAATACTTGCATACCAAATAGTATTTAATATTACCTTCTAATAACTGTCATATATCAACAATAATTTTATATAAGATAAATTTGGCAAATATTCATTATCAACCCATTAAGCAATATACAACCGTCCCCTTATTATATATTTTAACACCTATTTGATAATAATTCTACTTAAATCTTCTTATGTAAAGGTTCATATTCCTTTCGTTATTCTGGGTGAACCTAACTTTTTTATGATTTTGAGAGTAAACTAACAATTTGGTCCCTGAGAGATCAACAAATTGACAATTCGATCCCTGAAAGATTAAAATGCACATTTAATCCCTTAAAAATAAAAATGATTTACCTTTTAGTCCCTAAAAAATTAAAATGATATACTATTTAGCAAGGCAGTCAAGATCTAGATTTAAATCGTAAGATCGTACNCGATCTTACGATTCGATCTATCTTATGCTCCTTCCGATCTTGAGTAAGATCTCGATCTTGACTGCATTGCTATTTAGTCCATAAAAGGACTAGTTAGTATACCATTTTGATTTTTCAAGAACTAAATTAGACATTTCAATCTTTCGGAGATCGAGTTGTTGGCTTAGTAGTATTCCAAGGACCAAATTGTTAGTTTACTCTTATTTTGCAAGAACTCATCTCAAGAGTCCTCGTCATAAATTTCAAGATTTATCACCTTCAATAATATTTTGGAAGACAATGTAATTTAGGCAAAACATTACAAAATCTAAAATATTCTGTATATAAAAGAAGAGAGCGACCATCATATTAAATGATTATGAAAAAAAAATTCATATTAAACATAAGTTTATTCTATATTTTTACTTTTTCTCTATATTATTTTATATAATTGAACCACTCTGTTTTCAGAAATACTTTAGAAGAGATAATAGCAGTGAAATGATCATTTTCTAGTCCACAAGACAACACGGGTAGAAAACTGAGCCAACAAAAATAAAAGAAAAATAAGAAAATCAAAATCAAAGTATAATTAACACGTAAGCACCTCTTAAAAGATGAGAGTGACTTTGTCTGTTGCACTTTGGATTATTGATACACTCATGAGTACAATACTAATACATATTCTCTTTTTCTTTCTCTTAATCATGAGTTTGGTACTGCAACTATCTCCCTTGTAAGCTTGTAATACTAACAACATTATTAGAGATTGCTTCAATTTGAGAGGGAGAAATAGAACTCAATATACTCTGCCACTGGATGAATGCTGGTTGCTTTGGATGAGGAAGATTCTGTATTTCACTACTCAACATAGAAACCACAGTACTCATATTGGGCCTCTCTATAGCAAGTTCTTGCACACACAAAAGTCCTATGTGTATGCACCTCACTATATCCTTCTCTAGCCTTGCATCATATATTTTGGAATCTATTAATGTTACAATATTCTCCTCATTCCATAGTTTCCATGTCTATATCACAATGAAAAAGAAAAAGACATGAGAATAAGCATTGAAGGGACGTTGAAGCTTAAACTAGCATTACCAAAAAATAATGTAAACTCCTTCAATAAAATGTAGAGACTTACAAATCCCAAAAGGCTGAAAGAATGCTCCTTGTTAAAAAAACTAGAGTTTTTTCTTCCACTAACAATCTCTAACAACAAAACTCCAAAGCTGAACACATCTGATTTCTCAGAAAATAGCCCTTCCATTGCATACTCCGGTGACATATATCCACTGCATTATTAAATATAAAAATAAGTTCTTTGAGCTCTTAGTATGTTATTGAAGTTTTGTGAGAGAATGAAAACTTACTATGTTCCAACAATTCTTCTAGTATTAGCTTGATGCTCACTTTGTCCAAAAATACGTGCCATACCAAAATCTGAGATTTTTGGAGTCATATTCTCATCTAGCAAGATGTTACTAGCTTTGAGGTCTCTATGGATAATTTTTAATCTGGAATCTCTATGAAGATAAAGAATTCCTCGAGCTACTCCTTCAATAATGCTAAAGCGCTTATTCCCATCTAGCCATTGATGCTCTGGTGGATCTACCCAAAACCAAGGAGAAAGGTTATATTTGATGTGTTCTGAAACCAAAAATTATCAATTGGAAATCACACAAATAAAAAGAAGAAAGGATCCTTAGAACCAACCAAAAATATATGCATCCAAGCTTTTGTTTGGCATGTATTCATATATAAGCATCTTTTCTTCATGCTCAATACAGCAGCAGCCTATAAGTCTAACAAGATTGCGATGCTGAAGTTTTGAAATAACAATAACCTCATTCATAAATTCCTCTAGCCCTTGTCCAGATACTCTTGAAAGTCTTTTCACTGCTATGTCCTCACCATCTTGTAGTTTACCCTTAAAGGAAAAAAAAAGAAACATTTATACACAATGGCTTTTGAATTTGATAAGCTTTGGTGAATAAATATACCTTATAAACTGGCCCAAAGCCTCCTTGCCCCAGTTTATTAGACGGGTGAAAGTTGTTTGTTGCTTTTGCAACCTTTTCAAAACCATATGCTATATCTTGTAGTTTAGCTTTTGATAGTTCATCCATAATTCTTTCACGTGTGTTTCTCTGCCTATGCTTCATCTCTGTCAATAAATTAACAACACAATGAATCAGTGATTGAAAGGCTTGTAACTGCTTCTCAGGATAAAGTAATAACACAAAGCCCCAAACATTCTACACATATCGAAGTTGCATTTGTAAATGACTTCATGTAGAAAGAATAGTATAGATTTACATTGTTAATACCCATAACATTTATAACATCAAAAAAAATGAATGCATTTAAAATTACCTGAATGCTGAGCTATCCGTTTCCATAAAAAGTATGCGCAGGTGACACTGATAATGGTTCCTATTAGTACACCAATAACAATGATAGCGGTTTTTTCTCCTTTCTTTTCTATATTGAGAAAAAAACAGAGAGTTAAAACAAAATTCAATCCAACCCCCAAAATAGGATTATAGAAAAGAATGAAATTTCAAGTGCTCCAAAAGCACAAATTTATAAGATACCATGATCTGAATATATAAATTGAGTCCTCCTTCTGAGAACTGTTGTATATCAATCAGATTCCCACTCCAAGACATACAACCAATGTCAGAATCATATGAATATGCTGTACAAGAACAGTTTTCCAAGCACTGGCTTCTGCATTTGTACTCTGAAAAAGATGATAATGCAGCAAAATCTGGAACTTTAGCATTCTGCAATTTCAAAAACCCATCTTGCTTTACATTAGAAGTACCATTCCTCACTCTCTTACACTGCAGAGCTCTTCTTCTAACACATCCACTTATCCAGTTTTGTCTATTCCATTCTTCTCTGTTTCTTGGTTCAAACCCTCTCAAACAACTACATATTGGTGAACTCTTTGAATTGCAACTTCCAAATTCCCCACATATTCCATAAACATCACAACTTGAATTCGGTGAACTATACAATACTTGCCACTCCTTCTTGGCCTTGTCCCATATCTGACTTAATATTTTGCCTTCTGAATTCAACTTAGCTAAAGCTCTTAAGTCATAGTTTTCTGGCATAGTGTCAAAATAATAGACAGTTCCATCCCCCTCTGATACACTCCAAAATGGGAATAAAGCAATGGCAGTAAAATAACAACAATAAGAGAAGAAAGAATAAAGTGGAAAGAAGAAGATGGAATTAATATGGAGGATATTGTATCAAATTCCCATGAGGAAGATAAGGGGGAAAGTATACAACAAGAGGCCTTGTTCGAGTCAAGGGAAACTCCAAGATCCAAGATCTATTAAACAATTCACATCCCTCTCTCAATACACATTAACCTCTATTTATAATAAAGTTGTTACAATATAACTAACTACTAACAGCATTCTTCATGCTTGCTTATCTTCTCGAGGCTCCAGCTTAGTCATGCAATCCTTCTTCACCTAAATCAATTCCTTCAATCCACTCACATGCTCCTTCCATGTCCACGTCAGCATCTTCATTTGCTGCCACATGACCCTTGCTTATTTTCCACATTTACAGTATTTCTCTCTTTCGTATCACCCTCGTATATTATATTTCTGCCATCACCATACACTGAAGACATCCATGGTGCCCCAGAAAAGGCTCGGCCATTCCAAGGACCACTTCGCCAACATGGCCTACTTTCATTCCATATGAACAGTTCAGGAATATTTAGTCTTTCAAGACTGACATAGAAATTCCCAATGGATGGATCAGATGGACTTTTCCATGATCTGTACTTCATTCTCTTACCTGTTCTTTTGTTGCTACTAATTTTCATCTTAGGAATATATATATCCGAAGGATGATCGAAACTCTGCCACATGATGCTTCCTGCAGCTGAATTATCAAGCAAGACAAGATTACCAGAATCCAAAAGCTGGCAAGTTGTATTAGCTACAATATTTGAGACGTTTGATGACCAAATGATTTGCTTGTGTCCATTCAACACCACAAGATTGCCATCTTCTGATATTGTAACCACCCCAGAAGAATCCCTCAATGGCTGGTTTCTTTTAGCAACCCATATGACAGTAGATTTAGTGAAATACCAAATTCCAACATAACGGTTTGTAGAATTAGGAGGGGTGAAGAATCCCAAAGTGAACAAACTTCCATTGGGTCACAATAATATTGAAAGCACACTAATGACCCAAGTCTTCTTATTGTCCACAATTTCAATTTCGTGGCCCGATATATGCCATTAGTGTGCTTTGCATGCTCTAAAGGTTATGCAAAATCAATTTAAATTTAATAATTATTAAAATTTTAAATTAACTAAAATATATATTTTTAATATAATTTAATTTTTTTATAATATATTGTTATTTTTATTTTAATAGTAATTTTTTATTTGAAGTCGTGGAAAGCTTTTTTTTTTCATCTAAGTAGTGCAAAGTCACTTATCCAGTTTTTTTTTATTTGAAGAATTTTTTTAATATTTTATAATAAAATTAATTTTGACCAACCAAAACACTCTTGATATATATAAATAATATAGATAGATATATATTATTGTTCAAGAAGACATAAGGCATTATATATATATATTGCCTTTTTGTTTTATCACATTATTTTAGTTATATATGAATTTTAGTCATAGTAAGATTAATAATATTTTTCACATTTTAATATATCCTTCCCTCTTAATTTGTAAACATATCCTAAATTATTGAAGTTGGAAAAGCTGTTTTGTTCCATCATGGAGTAAAAAGTTAACAGTGTGGGAACAGTCCCATTTGCCAAAAATGATGTGAGCAGATAAATCTGGAAGGTAGAAGAAGGGGGTGCAAAGACTGCATGTTGCTGTAAAAGGAAAAGAGTGTCACTTTCTGCATCATTGTTTGAGTCATGATTCCAATGAGATTTTCCTGAGAGTCAATATTAGTTGGCATAAAAGACAAGAGAACTTGGACCATATGCAACGTTTCCCAATAGACAAGCTAAAATCTTAAGTACACTAACCATTCTATCTCTGAAATATTATCGTAATAAGTTGCTTTTGATTGAAATACACGCTTTACTTTTTAGAAGATAGAAACAATATGCTTATTAGCTAATTTGATAGACTAAATTATATATTGTTTTAATATTTTACCTAGTAAAGAGTATACCGTTTCAATTATTCAGTGTATAAACTGTATATTTCAAACTTTTAGGAATTAAGTTGTGAGTTGAGTGATCTTTTAATGACTAAATTGTTAGTTATATGTGGACAATCGAGTCTCGAAAGTGGGTCGTTCGTTTTAAAGTCAAATAAGTAAAGTTAGTCATATATGTCTCTTGTTTCAAGTCCAGACGCGACGAGTTCGTACGTAGTTGCATGTTATTCTTAACAGGATCCTTTTTATCTAGTTGGAATCGTCAACAAATGAGATCAAATCAGTCTCAAGATTGGGTTTGGGACTAAGTTTTTTATAATTTTTTACTTTCTAATCCAAAAATTACTTTTGACCCGATTTGATCTCATTTGTTGACTCTCCCAACAAGGCAGAAAAGGAACTCATTAAGAGTAACTCATAGCTGTAAATTCGTCGTATTCAAACTTGAAACAAGGGAAATATAATCAGCTTTGATCGTGAAACAAGTGGGTCACTTTCATATTCAATTTAACCTTGTTTGCTACAGCCCTAATTGGATAGAGAAAGTATTCGTCAAAAGCAATACATAGCTCTGGACTATCACATTTGAAATTAAAACAAGAGAGATTAGAGTAAGTTCAGTATTTTGGAAACAAATAGAAACTAAATGACAACATTTTTGACCAATTTGAATATTTTGAAACATTTAGGACCAAGATGAACTTATGAGCATACATTTAGGACCAATCTGAGCATTTGAGCAAAAAAAGATTAAGATTAAAAGAGAAGAGAGAGGGAGAGAGAGAATGCAGGCATCCACAGATCCACTACAAAACGCAGTGAGTGCGAGCTCCGTTACTGCCGTGGCTTCTTCATTAATGCCAGGCATCCATAAGGTAAGCTTATTTCCATGACTCCTCTTCTTTTCCTCAATCATTGCTAGACTTAGTTCTCTGTAGTTTAGTTTAGTCTTCTGGGCAGAGAAGGATCGATGAAGGATCCCTAAATTTCCTTTCTTGAGAATATGACCTGTTTGCAATTTTCCTTCTATTGTTCCGTTTGGATTGAAGATTCAATTTGTTTCCATTTTTCATCTTCCTTCCAGTAAATATTTTCAAATCTCTTACTATTCTTAATGAAAATCGGTGCAAGTCATCTAATCTGAGTTTATATTGAAATACTTTGTTGGACGGATGCTACTAACCTTGTATTGTTGGCAAAACAAATGTAGCCACTGAGAGTTCTCGGTCTCACTGTGGTCACTCTTGGTGACAATTGGTACATTTGTTGATGAAGGTTTACTAACGATATATATTGCAAAACAAAAAATTTTAAAAAATAAACTACAAAACTCAACAAAAAAGGTACTCCCACAATACCTCAACTATAGTAACTTTTGGTGGCGATTGATACATTGGCATATGAAGGTTTCAGTGGTAAGTTGGTAACAAAATGTTACCATTGACAGAATTTTTTTTTTAATAAATAACCTTCCCATCCCCTCCCATCTTTTCTCCTACAATGCTTCCCTCTAATTTCCCTCTTAATTCCCAAAGGCTTCTCTGAACGAGAAATTGAACTCACCATGCTCTGCCACTGGATGAATGCAGGTTTCCCTGGAGGAGGAAGGTTGTGAATCTCACTACACAGCATAGAAACCACAGTGCTCATATTGGGTCTCTCTCTTGCAAGCTCTTGCACACACAGAAGTCCTTCCTATGTGTATGCACCTCAAAATATCCTTCTCCAGCATTGAATCAAATATTTTAGGATCTATTAATGCTATAATGTTCTCTTCATTCCATAGTTTCCGTGCCTAAATTGAAATGGAAAAAAAAAAAAGCATGAGGCTTGAAGCTTAAACTTGTATTAGCTAAAAATAATGGATCCCAGGTCAATAAATTCTTAAGACTTACAAATCCTAATAGGCTGAGAGAATACTCATTGTTGTAGAAGCTAGAGTTTCTTTTTCCACTAACAATCTCTAGTAGTAGAACTCCAAAGCTGAATACATCAGATTTCTCGGAAAATAACCTTCCATAGCATATTCTGGAGACATATATCCCCTGCATTATTAAATCAAGACAATGACAGTCAATTCTTAGAACTCTTTGTATGATACTGTAATGTTGTAACACAAGGGATTTAAATACTTACTATGTTCCAACAATTCTTCCACTACTGGCTTGATCTTCACTCTGTCCAAATATTCGAGCCATACCAAAATCTGATATTTTTGGGGTCATATTTTTGGGGTCACTCTGATACGGATCCAATAATGCTAGCCCAATTGAAGATCCAGGATGAAGGCCCAAAAGGGAAGGTCACACTGAAAGCTTGCTCTCGGTAGTATAAAATGATTTTAATTGTTAGGTATAGACAAGTTGAATTTGATAGACTAATGTCTAGGAGTTTTGCCCCTGACTCGAAGAGGGTGCCTCTTGGTGTGTATCTTCCCCTTCTTTTGGGAACTTGATACCCTAACCTCCATTTCCATTACTCTTCTGTCTTCCATTTGCATTTTTCTGCTGCTTTTACTGTCATTTCTGTGTTACTGTGTGATAAGCTTTTTTGAGTGTATCACACTCTGTCCAAGATATTGTCCAAATATGACTGCATATGAAATTATTGAGACTATCTAAATGTCATGGTACCTGAGTGCTTAGCTATCCTTTTCCTTAAAAGGTATGCACAAGTGGCAACGACAATTGTTCCTCCTATTATTACAATAATGATAATGACAACAATCTCGTGATTCGTGTCCCCCTCTGTCTCTGAATTCAGAAAAACGAAGGAAGTTAGATGCAAATTTAATCCAAACACAGAGCTCAAAATTAGCATACCAAGATCTGAATAAGCCACTTTAAAAAATTAGCATAACTTGAGCCTTATCTTTTAGGTTGGCGAATTTTGATCACTTGTTTTTATTTATGGAGTCGTCAAAATGAGTCTATTTGTTGACTCATTTAACTCATTCATTTGATAAGTTAGGTTGTATATTTTTTTGGCTCACTTGAAAGTATGTCAAAAACAATCTGACATACTTGACTCGCAAGTTAAGTTGTGTGTTTAAATCACTTCTTCAATTTTCTTTCCATTTTTTTTTATAATAATTTTCTTTCCAATTAAGTAAAGATAACTTTTTAACTTTAACTTGAAAAAATTTTCTAGTTGATTATTATTGGTTATTTTGTTATTTTGTTTGATATATTTGACTTAATTTGACACATTTAGTAGTTTGAAACAATTATTTATTTTTATTATTTCGTTTGATGTATTTGATTTAATTTGTAATGTAATAAATCAACATATTATGTATATTGCATTGATAAATAGTTCATTTACTAATTACGCGTTTTAAATTTTTAATGGATTAACTCATGTATCTACTTAAAAGTCAACAAAAAACTGTTTTTGTTGGCCCCATAAATCACTCTTTTATGGAAAAATAGTAATTATGAGAAGGATAGATGTGTTACACATGATTTGAGAGCTGACAAATTTCACACGGAAGAATTTGTTTCTTGCTGAATAATGGTTTTTCCCATTGAATTTGAAAACTACTTTTGTGACAAGGAAATCCTTTTATTGACAAGGCTTCGATTTTCTAAACCACATGGGTCGAATTCTCCATACTTACATACCAAAAGGAATATAATATTACCTTCAATAGTATTGTAAGACTATCTAATTTGATTTTGGCAAAACATCACAAAATCTGAAATATTTTGTATAGTTCTTTTGTAAAATTGAGGGAGTGAAAGCCATACTAAATATAAGGAGGGAGGGAGGAAGGAATATGACCTGTTTGCAATTTTCTTTCTAGTGTTCCGTTTGGATTGAAGATACAATGTGTTTCAATTTATTAGATACGATTTCGAATCTCATACTATTCTTAACGAAAATCTGTGCAAGTCATCTAACCTGAGTTTATATTGAAATACTTTCTTGGATGGATGCTACTGAACTTGTATTGTTGGAAAAACAAATGTAGCCACTGAGAGTTCTCATTGTAATCACTCTTGGTGGCAATTGGTGCATTGGTTGATGAAGGTTTAGTAATGATATATATTGCAAAACAATAAATATCAAAAAACAAACTACAAAACTCACCACTAAAGTTACTCCCAATACCTCCACTATAGTCACACTTTTGATAGCAATTGATACATTGGTTTATGAATGCATCGCCATTGAAACACCCCTTTCAGTGCTAATAAATTTCACAAGAACTACATATAATAAAAATTAGTGACAGATTTTTTTTTTTTAATAAATAACCTTCCCATCCACTCCCATCTTTTCTCCTCCAATCACTTCTTTCTCATTCCCATCTTAATTCCCAAAGTTACCCTTAGTGGCAGTTTGGTACTGTAGCTATCTCCCTTGTATGTCTGTCATACTGACACTGTTATTGGAAAATTCTATATTTCCTTGACGAGAAATTGAACTCACCATGCTCTGCCACTGGATAAATGCAGGTTTCCCAGGAGGAGAAAGGTTTTGAATTTCACTGCACAGCATAGAAACTACAGTGCTCATATTGGGTCTGTCTCTTGCAAGCTCTTGCACACACAGAAGTCCTATGTGTATGCACCTCAAAATATCCTTCTCCAGCTTTGAATCAAATATTTTGGGATCTATTAATGCTATAATATTCTCTTCATTCCATAATTTCCATGCCTAAATTAAAAAGAAAAAAACAAGCATGTGTATTAGGGTTAGCAATAAACAAAGGATCTTTGGTCAATAAGTTGTAGAGACTTACAAATCCTAAAAGGCTGAGAGATTGCTCATTGTTATAGAAGTTAGAGTTTTTTCTTCCACTAACAATCTCTAGTAGTAAAACACCAAAGCTGAATACATCTGATTTCTCAGAAAATAACCCTTCTATAGCATATTCTGGAGACATATATCCACTGCATTATTAAATCAAAGCAATCAGTTCTTAGAGCTCTTAGTATGATACATTAATAATCTTGTAAGATAAGTTATATAATACTTACTATGTTCCAACAATTCTTCTAGTATTAGCTTGATCTTCACTCTGTCCAAATATTCGAGCCATACCGAAATCTGATATTTTTGGAGTCATATTTTCATCTAGCAAAATATTACTTGCCTTGAGATCTCTATGTATAATTTTTATTCTGGAATCTTTATGAAGATAAAGAATCCCTCGAGCTACTCCTTCAATTATAGCAAAGCACTTCTGCCAATCTAGATGTTTATGCTCAGGTGGATCTACAAAACAAAGTGGAAGGGTTATATTTGTTTTGAACAAAAAAATTTCCACACTTTAACATGTTTAAGACACTAAGCAGTTTACAAATAATCTTTTGGCAAAAGCGTCATTTTGGTCCCCAAACTTAACACCAACTGTCAATTTCGTCCCCATTCTATATTTGTGGTTAATTTTGTCCCCAATGTTTCACATTTTGGTCAATTTTGTCCTTAGACCAACTTCTTTTAATAAATTAATGACAAACTTCATCCTACTTTTCAATATGAATTAGGATTTGAGTTTCTTTTTACTATCAATTTTACATTACATGTCATTAACCACATAGAATCTGTCATTAATATTTGACAAAAATAAGAGCAAAGGATAAAACTGACCAAAATGTGAAACATTGGGGACGAAATTGATCACAAAAAAGTAATTAATGGGCACGAAATTGATGATTGATGTAAAATTTGGGGACCAAAATGGTGCTTTTGCCTATTCTTTTTTTTCATTGTTTATTCAATTAAAATGTGTTGAATGGTGAGAAATATAAATTTGTCAATTAGATATGAAACAGATGAAAAATATGGGTCAAGAGAACCGACCAAAAATAAGTGCATCCAAACTTTTATTTGGCATGTACTCATATATCAACATCTTTTCTTCCTGTTCAATACAGCAACCTACAAGTCTGACAAGATTGCGATGTTGAAGCTTAGAAATTACAATGACCTCATTCATAAATTCCTCTATCCCTTGCCCAGATACTTTCGAAAGTCTCTTAACTGCTATGTTCTGGCCATCTTGCAGTTTTCCCTTTGAAAAATACAAGGTCAAAGTGCACTTTTGGTCCCATAACTTTTACTCAGGTTTCAGTTTGGTCCCATTACTTTTTTTGTTGCACTTTTGGTCCCATATCTTTGCAAAAAGTTGCAGATTTGGTCCCGTATCACTTTTGGTCCCATATCTTTTGGTCATGTTGCAGAATTGGTCCCATATCTTTGCAAAAAGTTTCACCGCCAGTCCCACTTGATTCAAATATATGAGACCAATTTTGCACCTGACCCAAAGATATGGGACCGACTCTGCAACTTGACTAAAAAATATAGGACCAATTATGTAACATGAACCAAAGATATGGGACCAAAAATGTAACACAGGACCAAATCTGCAACTTGAGTAAAAGATATGGGACCAAAAGTGCAACAAAAAAAGTTATGGGACCAAATTGAAACCTTAGCCAAAGTTATGGGACTAAAAGTGCACTTAGACCAAAATACAAAGAAAAAACAATTATACACAATGAAAATGGAACTAAATCAAATCAACCTTTAATTCTGCGAATAAAAATATACCTTATAAACTGGTCCAAAACCACCTTGCCCAAGTTTATTAGACAAGTGAAAGTTGTCTGTTGCTTTTGCTACCATTTCAAAATCATATGTCAAAAGCTCTTGGAGCTTAACTTTTGTCAGTTCTCCCATCACATTGACACTTGTTTTTTTCTTCTTATGCTTCACCTCTGTTAATTAACAAGAAACATTGGTTTTTCCTCCTTTCTTTTTTGTTTAATTCATAACAATGCAGGGGTTGAAATAGATGGAAATTCTCCTTAGGAAAATGGAATAACATTGTGCACCAATTAATGTTCTACTTATATGAAGGTTGCATCTGTAATCGCCTTCAAGTAGAAAGATTTAGTGGACATTTAAACAGCTCTATAACTTTTGTGATATAACAAAATTGATTTCATATGAAATTATTGAGACTATCTAAAATTTCATGGTACCTGAGTGCTTAGCTATCCATTTCCATAAAAGGTATGCACAAGTGAGGATGATGATGGTTCCTCCTATTACAACAATAATGATAATGATAACAGTCCTGTGATTTGTGTCTCCTGCCATCTCTAAATTCAGATAAAATGAATGAAGTTAGAAGAAAATTCAACACAGACACAGAAATATGAACTTTTTAAAAGAATTAAATTTCAACTATTCTAAGAACTCAAAATTAACATACCAAGATCTGAGTATGCCACTCGAATAAATAGATCGAGTCCTCCTTTTGAGAACTGTTCTATGTCAGTCAAATTTCCAGTCCAAGACATACAACCTATCTGACTATCATATGAATATGCTGAACAAGAGCAATTTCCCAAGCATTGGCTTCTGCAATTATCTTCTGAAATAGATGACCATTCTGCATAAGCTGGCACTTTAACATTCTGCAGTTCCAAAAAGCCATCTTCCTTTCCATTGTCTGTCCCTTTTCTCGCCCTCTCACACTGCAGAGCTGTTCTTCTTGCACAACCACTTATCCAGTTTTGGTTATTCCATTCTTCTCTATTTCTTGGTTCAAACCCTCTTAAACAGTTACATATCTGTGAACTCTCTGAATTGCAACTTCCAAATGCCCCACATTTTCCATAAACATCACAACTTGAATTCGGAAAAGTATAGACTAATTGCCACTCCTCCTTGGCTTCATCCCAATGACTTTGCAAATGTTTCCCTTCTGAATTCAAGATATTAAAAGCTTTTACGTCAGAGCCATCTTGGGCAACGTAGAAATAATAAACCGTTCCGTCCCCCTCGAAATTTATATTGGCACCATTATAAAAAGTTGGATCCATCCAGGACACCCCCGTGAAGACTCTGCCATTCCATGGACCACTGCGACAGTATGGGCTAGTTCCATTCCATATGAATATTTCAGGAATATTTAGACGCTCAAGACTGATATAAAAATTCCCAACAGACGGATCAGATGGACTTTTCCATGATATATACTTCATTCTCTCACCTGTTCTTTTGTTGCTACTAATTTTCATGCTGTTCAGGTATGTATCCGAAGGATGCTCAAAACTTTGCCATACGGTGGATCCAGTAGTGTTATCAAGCAGGACAAGGTTTCCAGAATCTAAAAGCTGGAAGGTAGTATTGGCTTCCATGTTTGACACGTTTGATGACCATATGATTTGCTTCTGTCCATTCAATACCACAAGATTTCCATCTTTTGATATTGTAACAACCCCAGAAGAATCCCTCAATGGTTGGTTTCTGTTAGCTACCCATATCACAGTAGATTTTGTCATGTACCAAATTCCAACATAGCGGTTGGTAGAATTTGGAGGGTTGAAGAATCCCAAAGTGAACAAACTTCCATTGGAGCTAACAGTTTCAGGATCCTTGATGAAGAAGTGAGATGATGTGTTGGTGTTTGTAGATGTGCCTAATTCAAAAGAGTAGCTGCAGAATATGATGAAAGCAGAGAAGCAGGCTTTTGTGCAAGAGATAAATCCCATTGCTCTGAGATGTAAAATTGTTGATGCCAATACAAATCAATGTTTGTGCCTCTTTTATTGGGACTTTTTTTCTACAGGGATACAGTTTTAGTGTCAGTCAATGGTCTTCTGCCTTATCATATACGTTGGCTAACCAAGGATTTGTAATTAAATCTTTATGTCTCTCTGTTATAAATTATAATTGAAGTTATGTATAAAAAGGTACTCTTACTATACTGTGGACATTATACAAAGAAATTTGGTATAGTTCTTATACTGATCAATATCTTTTTATGTTTGCTTTTATCATATTAATCAAAATGATATTTCATTCAAGATAAATGAAGAAAGAAGAAAAGAGGCCATGAAGTGTAAAAAGCTATATATTTAACCCGTCAACCGTGCCATATAATGTTGATGAGTTTACTAAATAGACTTGAGAGAAGACCTGGGCAATTTTTCTTGAGACTTTTCTTTTGAAGTGTATCGTTTTCCTGGGAGTGAATGGACTTCAGCCTTATCATGTAGGTTGGCCAAGTTAGATCACTTGTTTTTATTCAGACTTTTAATCCCGAAATTGGTGCATAATTTTCTTAGTAGGGAATGGTCAAGTTCATTACAATCAAGTACTGTTATATTCCTTAAACATGATTAGCGCCACCATGCTAAAATAGTTTGATTTAACCCAAGGAGAAAACCCAAATTTTTAGGTCTTCTTTTATCATTTCACTCAAGCTCCATATGCAGATATGCTCTAGTCATGTCTATGAAGCATGGACACTTCATTTTGAGGGCATGTCGCCGTGTTGGACACGACACATATTGATAAGCTTCAGAATATAAAATCAATTTTTTATGACTTTAACATGATAAACAATAGAAAATAATGACATATATTATGAATAGATATTGTAATTTTTAAAATTTTCCTTAAATTTATACATTTTTAATTATCTATATACATAAATATATGTGTTGCATGTCGTGTCATGTAATTTTAAAATTTTGACGTGCTAATGTGTTTGTGTGCATGTTTTGTCCCATGTCTGTATCAATGTTTATGCTTCATAAACCATCTATAAGCGCCAATAAGGAGTGGCACATTTGATTAAAGTTCAGGCTCTTACCCCACAAGGGCGAGGGTTCGAATCCTCTTATCGATGTGAGGGCCTTATTTGGTGGGTGATCTGTAAATTCCTCTTGTAAATCTTTATAGAGGTCGGGAGGTATGCCCTAACCCTAGTGGCCAGTGAAATACCGGTGCTTACCCCCACTTAAACTATAGCTAACCAAAAAAATAAAAAATAAACCATTTATAAGCAGTTGCAACTGTTTATACATTTAAAGCATCAAATTCATTTGGGACCCAAAAGATATTTCCCCTGAAAAGCTTAGCCTATATGCATGTTATCTTTCTTAATACCTTAATAACAAATTCAAAAATATATAAATATATACATGAAAAAAAAAAGAGTGTACTACCTCATGTTTCTATAATTCTATCTCCCTTTACCTCATATATATATATATATATATATAGATATTGTTTACGTAGGAGACAAGACCATGAAAGGTTTTAATTTTGATCAATTATATATTCATTACCTTTAATTATCTTGATTGGAGGTTACACACAATACATTAGAATATCTTTTAATCATGTTTGGTTGGTCTAGTCAGCTCATTAAGTTGCTTAAACAAGTGTTGGGGGTTCGAATCTTGCCTTGTGTATGCAGCAAGCTATTGGCCAGCGGCAGACCCTGAAATGAAACTTAGATCTGCGGAGGGGTTCGACACAACAACATCTATGTTTTAAGTAACAGATAACGTGTGGCAATTACAACATTAAATTTAAGTATTCTTATTATTACTATTTTTATATATAATAATATCCATCACCTATAAGTATACTGGAAAAATTGTAATTGTGAGAGGGACAGATGTTTTTCACATGATTTGAGAGCTGACAAATTTCATACGGAAGAACATTAGGAGATTTCAATTATTGTGAGCATTTGTTTTGTCAATTGTCACTTTTGTGTTAATGTGTAAATGAATCTTCCCAGTCTTCTTTTTGTTGTTAATGCTTTCATTTCTCTAATCCACGTGTGTTGATTTTTAATACTTGCATACCAAATAGTATTTAATATTACCTTCTAATAACTCTCATATATCAACAATAATTTTATATAAGATAAATTTGGCAGAGATTCATTATCAACCCATTAAGCAATATACAACCGTCCCCTTATTAATTAACACCTATTTGATATAGTAAACACTCATACACTAAATTTTTTTAATAATTCTTTTTAATTCTCTTATGTAAAGGTTCATATTCCTTTCGTTATTCTGGGTGAACCTAACTTTTTTACTATTTTGAGAGTAAACTAACAATTTGGTCCCTGAAAGATCAGGAAACTGACAATTCGATCTCTGAAAGATTAAAATGCACATTTAATCCCAAAAAAATCAAAATGATTTACTTTTTAGTCCCTAAAAAATTAAAATGATATACTATTTAATCCATAAAAGGACTAGTTAGTATACCATTTTAATTTTTCAAGAACTAAATTGGACATTTCAATCTTTTGGAGATCGAGTTGTTGGCTTAGTAGTATTCCAAGGACCAAATTGTTAGTTTACTCTTATTTTGCAAGAACTCATCTCAAGAATCCTCGTCATAAATTTCAAGATTTATCACCTTCAATAATATTTTGGAAGACAATGTAATTTAGGCAAAACATTACAAAATCTAAAATATTCTGTATATATATATATATATTGTAAAAAATTTGGGTTTTCCAAGGTATCCCCCAACCCGACAGGCTAAGGACTAATCCTCCACGGATCGGTGCTTCATTTAAGGGTCTGCCGCTGGCCAATTGGTTGCTGCATACATAAGGCGGGATTCGAACCCCCGACCTTACTTAAGCGACCTAGTGAGCTCGACCATCATATTAAATGATTATTAAAAAAAATTCATATTAAACATAAGATTATTCTATATTTTTACTTTTTCTCTATATTCTTTTATATATTTGAACCACTCTGTTTTCAGAAATACTTTAGAAGAGATAATAGCAGTGAAATAATAATTTTCTAGTCCACAAGACAACACGGGTAGAAAACTGAACCAACAAAAATAAAAGAAAAATAAGCAAATCAAAATCAAAGTATAATTAACACGTAAATGACTATTTGACTTTAGAAAAGCACCTCTTAAAAGATGAGAGTGACTTTGTCTGTTGCATTTTGGACTTATTGATACACTCATGAGTACAATACTAATACATATTCTCTTTTTCTTTCTCTTAATAATGAGTTTGGTACTGCAACTACCTCCCTTGTAAGCTTGTAATACTAACAACATTATTAGAGATTGCTTCAATTTGAGAGGGAGAAATAGAACTCAATATGCTCTGCCACTGGATGAATGCTGGTTGCTTTGGAAGAGGAAGATTCTGAATTTCACTACTCAACATAGAAACCACAGTACTCATATTGGGCCTCTCTATAGCAAGTTCTTGCACACACAAAAGTCCTATGTGTATGCACCTCACTATATCCTTCTCTAGCCTTGCATCATATATGTTGGGATCTATTAATGTTACAATATTCTCCTCATTCCATAGTTTCCATGCCTATATCACAATGAAAAAGAAAAAGACATGAGAATAAGAATTGAAGGGATGTTGAAGCTTAAACTAGCATCACAAACAAATATTGGAAACTCCTTCAATAAAATGTAGAGACTTACAAATCCTAAAAGGCTGAAACAATGGTCATTGTTAAAAAAGCTAGAGTTTTTTCTTCCACAAACAATCTCTAACAACACAACTCCAAAGCTGAACACATCCGATTTTTCGGAAAATAGCCCTTCCATTGCATACTCCGGTGACATATATCCACTGCATTATTAAATATGAAAATAAGTTCTTTGATCTCTTAGTGTGTTATCCTAGTTTTTAGGAGAATGAATACTTACTATGTTCCAACAATTCTTCTAGTGTTACCTTGATCTTCACTTTGTCCAAAAATGCGTGCCATACCAAAATCTGAGATCTTTGGAGTCATATTCTCATCTAGCAAGATATTACTTGCTTTGAGGTCTCTATGGATAACTTTTAATCGAGAATCTCTGTGAATATAAAGAATTCCTCGAGCTACTCCTTCAATAATACTAAAGCGCTTGTGCCAATCTAACCGCTGATGCTCTAGTGGATCTACCCAAAACCAAGGAGAAGGGTTATATATGATGTGTTTCGAAACCTAAAATCATCATTTGGATATCACACAGATAAAAAGAAGAATAGATCCAAAGAACCAACCAAAAATATATGCATCCAAGCTTTTGTTTGGCATGTACTCATATATCAGCATCTTTTCTTCTTGTTCAATGCAGCAGCCTAGAAGTCTTACAAGATTGCGATGCTGAAGCTTTGAAATAACAATAACCTCATTCATAAATTCCTCTAGCCCTTGTCCATATACTCTTGAAAGTCTTTTTACTGCTATGTCCTGACCATCTTGAAGTTTACCCTTAAAGAAAATTAAAAAAATAATAATAAAAAATAAAAATTATACACAATGGCTTTTTGAATCTGATTAGTGTTGGTGAACAAATATACCTTATAAACTGGCCCAAAACCTCCTTGCCCCAGTTTATTAGACAAGTGAAAGTTGTTTGTTGCCTTCGCAACCTTTTCAAAATCATATGCTAATAGCTCGTGGAGTCTAGCTTTTGATAGTTCACCCATAATGCTTTCACGTGCTTTTCTCTGCCTATGCTTCATCTCTGTCAATAAATTAACAGCACAATGAATCAGTGATTGAAAGGCATGGAAATGATTGTCAGGATAAAGTAATAACACAAAGCACCAAACATTCTACACATATCAAAGTTGCATTTGAAACTCCTTCAAGTAGAAAGAATAGTGGAGATTTATCTAATACTATACGTACCCATATCATTTATAACATCACAAAAATGAATGCATCTAAATTATTGAGTTGATCAAATATGGTAAGGTACCTGAATAATTAGCTATCCATTTCCATAAAAAGTATGCACATGTGACACTGGCGATGGCTCCTATTACTACAGAAATCATAATGGTGGTAGCGTGTCCTTGCTTTTCTATATTGAGAAAAAAAATGAAGAAAGTTAAAGAAAAATTCAATCGAGACAAAAAGGAAGATTATATCAATGAATTGAATTTCAAGAGATCTAAAAGCACAATTTTGATACCAAGATCTGAATTGGCTACACGAATAAATAGATCATTTTCTCCGTCTGAGAATTGTTGTATGTCTATCAAATTCCCACTCCAAGACATGCAGCCAATATTAGAATCATATGAATATGCTGAACAAGTGCAATTTTCCAAACACTGGCTTTTGCATTTATCTTCCAAGAAAGATGATAATTCTGCAAAATCTGGCACTTTAACATTCTGCAATTTCCAAAATCCATCTTCTTTTACATTAGCAGTGCCATTCCCCACTCTCTCACACTGAGAAACTGTTCTTCTAATGCAACCACTTGTCCAGTTTTGTCTCCTCCATTCTTCTCTATTGCTTGGCTGAAAGCCTCTCAAACAGTTACATATTGGTGAACTGTCTGGGTTGCAACTTCCAAAAGCCCCACATATTCCATAAACATCACAAGTTGATTTCTGTGAAATAGATAGTTCTTGCCACTCCTTCTTAGCTTCATCCCATTTCTTACGCTGCAAAATGCCTTCTGAATTCAACATACCTAAACCTCTTGAGATATCTGCCACAGTGTCAACATAATAAACAGTTCCGTCCCCCTCAAATACTATATTTCTGCCATCACCATATGCTCCTGCATACTTCGAGGGTGTCCCTGAGAAGAATTGACCATTCCAAGGGCCACTGCGCCAATATGGGCGAGTTCCGTTCCATATGAATAGTTCAGGAATACTTAGACGTTCAAGACTCAGGTAGAAATTCCCAGTAGATGGATCAAATGGACTTTTCCATGATGTAATTTTCACTCTCTCACCTGTTCTTTTGTTGCTACTAATTTTCATCCCGGGCAGATATGTATCTGAAGGATGCTCAAAACTTTGCCATATGATGTTTCCTGTAGAGTTATCAAGCAGGACAACATTTCCAGAATCCAAAAGCTTGCAGGTAGTTGTATTAGCTGTGATATTTGAAACATTTGATGACCAAATTATTTGCTTGTGTCCATTCAACACCACAAGATTGCCATCCTCTGATATTGTAACCACTCCAGATGAATCCCTCAGTGGCTGGTTTCTGTTAGCAACCCACACAACAGTAGATTTTTCCCTGTACCAAATTCCAACATAGCGGTTTGTAGAGTTTGGAGGGGTGAAGAATCCCAAAGTTAACAAACTTCCATTGGAGCTAACAGTTTCTGGATCCTTGATGATGAATTGAGATGATGAACTGGTGTTTGTGGATGTGCCTAATTGAAAACAGTAGCTGCAGAATATGATGAAAACAGAGAAGCAGGATTTTGTGCAAGAGATAAATCCCATTGCTCTGAGATGTAAAATTGTTGTTGCCAATGCAATGAATGTTTCTGCTCTTTTTTATTAAAATTTTTTCTTCATGGTTACAGTTTTACTTCACTGTCAATGCACTTCTGCCTTATCATATAAGTTGGTCAATCAAGTATTTTTAATTAAATACTTTGGTCAAAAATAAAAAGAAGCATTTTTAATTAAATATGTATGTCTCCCTGTTATATATAGTTGGTGCTATATATAAATAGATACTTTTAGTCTTATACTATGTGGAATAGTTCTCTTATACTCATCAGTCATCATTATATTTGCATGTTTGCTTTTATCATATTAATCAAAATGATATTTCTTTCAAGGTAAATGAAGAAATAGTAACAGAAAAGAAAGCGATGAAATATGAAAGGGCCATATATTCAACTGTGCCATTTAATGTTTGATAACTTTACTAAATAGACAGAAGAGAAGAACAGGGCTATCTTTCTTGAGACTTTTCTTTCAAGTGTACTAATTTCCTGAGAGTGAATGGACTTCAGCCTTATCATTTAGGTTGGCCAATTTAGATCACTTGTTTTTATTTAGACTTCATCCCAAAATTAGTGCATAACTTTCTATGTAGGAATGGTCAAGTTCATTACAATCAAGTACTCTTATATTTCATAAATATATATGATTAGCATCATGAAGCTAAAATAACTTTTTTTTCCTCAAGTATTCTCTAATAGAAGTAATCCTATTCAAAACACTGTCAGATACTAAATATATGCACTTCTCTCAACAGGGACTTGAACCTAGATTTAGTATTTTGTAGGAGACTAGCCTTTCCTCTAGATTCAACTCCTAGTTAAAATAATTTAATTTTAACCCAAATAGAAAACCCAACTTTTTATGTTTTCTTTTTTCAAATTAACTAAAATGATATTTCTTTTATGATAAAAGAAGAAATAAATGAGAGCAGAGAAACATGCTTTTCCGCTAGACAAACCCATTGCTTTGGTGTTAGATTTTTAATGCCAATGCAATGTCCTGAAATAGGCTAATTTTCTTTCAAGTTTACGGTTTTCCTGAGAGTGAACGAACTTGAGCCTTATCTTATAGGTTGGCCAATTTTGATCACTTGTTTTTATTTTTGGAGTCGTCAAAATGGGTCTATCTATTGACTCATGATTTAACTCATTCATTTGATAAGTTAGGTTGTATATTTTTTTGGCTCACTTGAAAGTATGTCAAAAACAATCTGACTTACTTGACTCGCAAGTTAAGTTGTGGGTTTAAATCATTTCTTCAATTTTCTTTCCAATTAGGTAAAGCTAAAAAAAAATTATTGATAAGGCTTTGATTTTCTGATCCACATGGGTTGAATTTTTTATACTTACATACCATAAATAGTATCTGATATTCCCTTCTAAAGTTCTCACTGTCATCACTCTTGGGGGTGATTGATACATGGGTTTATAAAGGTTTTAGTGGCAACAAAATGTCGCCATTGAAACAACCATTTCAGTGGTGATAAATTTTACAATGTAACAAAATTTATAAAAAAAAAAATGTATAAATTTATTCACATCATTGGGAAGACATATGGAAGGTAAAAATTCCCTTCTGCTTATTCCCTTCATTTCTCCTTTAATCACTACCCTTACATTCCCCTCTTAATTCCCAAACATACCCTTAGTAGCAGTTTGGTATTGTAGCTATCTCCCTTCTAAGTCTGTCATACTGACACTATTATAGGAGAATTCTATATTTTCCCGGCGAGAAATTGACCTCGGCATGCTCTGCCACTGGATGAATGCAGGTTTCCCAGGACGAGGAAGGTTGTGAATCTCACTACACAGCATAGAAACCACAGTGCTCATATTGGGTCTCTCTCTTGCAACCTCTTGCACACACAGAAGTCCTATGTGAATACACCTCAAAATATCATTCTCCAGGTTTGAATCAAATATTTTAGGATCTATTAATGCTATAACATTCCCTTCATTCCATAGTCTCCATGCCTAAATTAAAAAGAAGAAAAAAAAAACGAGGCATGAGTATCAGCATTAGAGCTTGAAACTTAAACTTATATTAGCAACAAATAATGGATCCTAGGCCAATAATTTTCGAAACTTACAAATCCTAATAGGCTGAGAGCATACTCATTGTTATAGAAGCTAGAGTTTCTTCTTCCGCTAACAATTTCTAGTAGTAAAACTCCAAAGCTAAATACATCTGATTTCTCAGAAAATAATCCTTCAATAGCATATTCTGGAGACATATATCCACTGCATTGTTAAATCAAGACAATCATTCTTAGAGCTATTAGTATGATCATGTAATGTTGTAACATAAGGGAATTAATACTTACTATGTTCCAACAATTCTTCTAGTATTAGCTTGATCTTCACTCTGTCCAAATATTCGAGCCATACCAAAATCTAATATTTTTGGAGTCATATTTTCATCTAGCAAAATATTACTTGCCTTGAGATCTCTGTGTATAATTTTTATTCTAGAATCTTTATGAAGATAAAGAATCCCTCGAGCTACTCCTTCAATTATAGCAAAGCACTTCTACCAATCTAGATGTTTATGCTCAGGTGGATCTACAGAACAAAGAAGAAGCATTATATTTGTTTTGAACAAAACAGGTTTAACACAATAAGCAGTTTACAAGAGAACCAACCAAAAATAAGTGTATCCAATTAACATATGTTGACTGGTGAGAAATATAAAGTTGTCAATTAGATATGACACAGATGGAAAAGATGGGTCAAGAGAATCAACCAAAAATAAGTGTATCCAAACTTTTATTTGGCATGTACTCGTATATCAACATTTTCTCTTCTTGTTCAATACAGCAACCTAAAAGTCTCACAAGATTGCGGTGTTGAAGCTTAGAAATAACAATTACCTCATTCATAAATTCCTCTATCCCTTGTCCAGATACTTTTGAAAGTCTCTTAACAGCTATGTTCTGGCCATCTACCAGTTATCCCTTCGAAAAATACAAAGAAATTAAATAACAATTATACAAAATGACATTGGAAACTGATCAAGCTTTAATTTTGTGAATAAATATACCTTATAAACAGGCCCAAAACCGCCTTGCCCAAGTTTATTCGACAAGTGAAAGTTGTCAGTTGCTTTTGCTACCTTTTCAAAATCATATGTCAAAAGCTCTTGGAGTTTAACTTTTGAAAGTTCTCCCATCACATTGTCACTTGTTTTTTCCAGCCTATGCTTCCCCTCTGTTAATTAACAAGAACCATTAGTTTTTCCTCTTTTTTATTAAAAAAAATTCATAATAATGCAGGGATTGAAATAGATGAAAATTCTCCTTAGGAAAGTGGAATAAAATTATGCAACAAACAATGTTCTATATTGAGGTTGCATCTGTAAATGCCTTCAAGTAGAAAGATTCTTTGGTGATTCAAATTGTTCTATAACATTTATAATAAAACAAAAATGTCTGCACTTGAAATTATTAAGACTATAAAAAATGTCATGGTACCTGAGTGCTTAGCTCTCCATTTTCATAACAGGTATACAGAAGTGACAATGACAATGGTTCCTCCTATTATTACAGAAATCATAATAATAGAAGTCATGTGCTTCTTGTCTCCCTCCTTATCTAAATTCGGCAAAAACGAAGAAAGATAGAAGAAAGTTCAATCCAAACATAGAAATATGAATATGTTATAGAATTAAATTTCAAGTATTGTAAGAGCTCAAAATTAACATACCAAGATCTGAATAAGCCACTCTAATAAATAGTTCAAATCCTCCTTTTGAGAACTGTTGTATGTCAGTCAGATTGCCACTCCAAGACATACAACCAATCTGATTGTCATATGAATATGCTAAACAAGAGCAATTTTCCAAGCATTGGCTTCTGCAATTATCTTTTAAAACAGATGACCATTCTACATAATCTGGCACTTTAACATTTTGCAGTTTCAAAAACCCATCTTTTCCATTTGCAGTCTCACTTCTCACTGTCTCACATTGCAGAGCCGTTCTTCTTACACAACCACTAATCCAGTTTTGTCTATTCCATTCGTCTCTATTTCTTGGTTCAAACCCTCTCAAACATTTACATATTGGTGAAGTATCTGAATTGCAACTTCCAAATGCCCCACATGTTCTATACACATCACAACTTGACTTTGGAATACTATACATGAATTGCCACTCCTTCTTTGCTTCAACCCAAAGATTTTGCGATAGTTTGCCTTCTGAATTCAAGATATACAAAACTTCTACTTTCTTGCCATCTGGCACAGTGTATAAATAATAGACAGTTCCTTCCCCCTCAAATACCACATTGCCACCAGTATTATACGGTTGACCGATATATGTTTGCCCCACGAAGACTTGACCATTCCATGGACCACTGCGCCAGTGTGGACGAGTTCCATTCCATGTGAATAATTCAGGAACAGTTAGTCTTTCAAGACTCCAATAGAAATTCCCAATGGATGGATCAGATGGACTTTTCCAAGATGTATACTTCATTCTCTCACCTGTTCTTTTGTTGCTAGTAATTTTCATATTGGCCATGTATGAATCCGAAGGATGCTCAAAACTTTGCCATATGGTGGTTCTTGTAGAGTTATCAAGCGGCACAAGGATAACTGAATCCAAAAGCTGGCAAGTTGTAGTAGTACCAGCTGCAATATTTGAGACGTTTGATGACCAAATGATTTGCTTCTGTCCATTCAACACCACAAGATTGCCATCTTCTGATATTGTAATGACCCCAGAAGAATCCCTCAATGGTTGGTTTCTGTTAGCTACCCATATGACTTTAGATTTTGCCCTGTACCAAATTCCAACATAGCGGTTTGTAGAATTTGGAGGGGTGAAGAATCCCAAAGTGAACAAACTTCCATTGGAGCTAACAGTTTGAGGGTCCTTGATGAAGTGAGATGATGTGATGGTGTTTGTACCTGTGCCTAATTGAAAACAGTAACTGCAAAATATGATGAGAACAGAGAAACAAGATTTTCTGCAAGAGAAACCCATTGCTTTGATGTTAGATCCTTGATTCTTCAAGTGTACTGTTTTCCTTAGAGTGAATGGACTTCAATTCAAGCCTTATCATTTGGGTTGGTGATACGAAAATGGAAGGACATTGGCATGGAAGCTAATATGTGGGCTAATGTGGGCAAATGGATAAGAATGGGTATTGATATAAGGTGTCATTGGGTCAAGCATTTGGAAGCAAATCACATTACTTGAGCAAATGGGGAAGGCGTGAATCTGTTAGCCCTTGGAATGATGCAGCTCGTGAAGCACAAGCTAGTGAAGGGGACCACAAGAGTTGTTACTCTCTGCTTTATATTTTGAATAAACATCTAAAATAGGGTAGTTGATGAATTTTGTATTCTGTTGATCTGTTCTTGAGTGAGCTCAAGAGAGAACTTCGTCTTGCATGTGTAATAGAGAATGTATACTGATGAGGTGTATAGGTGAGGTGTCCAGTTTGTTAGGATATTCTCTTGGTTTTGGACAGCTGTCCATTTATTTATTATTTGTATTATATTTTCCTTCTCAGTTTGTTAGGGTTGCAAATATCCATTGAGTATGTATATATAGGAATACTATTCATTTAATAAAGCAAGCCAATCATTATATTCATTCTCCTTTATGGTATCAGGAGCCAACGATCAAATGGCCTCTCTTGCAGATTCGTCTTCGTCATCCCTTAGCTCTGGTGTTGTCACTCTCACCAGTTCTAAATTCGACCCTCATCTAGTGTCGATTAAGCTTGCTGAAGATAATTTTCTCCCATGGAGGCAGCAGGCCATGGCCACGATTCGTGGTTACAAGTTGCAGAAATTTTTGCTCGGCAGTCATGCTATTCCTCGCAAGTATGTGAATGCTGAAGCTGAAGCTCAAGGCAAGCTCAGTGACGATTTTCTCAGCTGGGAGCAACAGGATCAGCTCCTTCTATCCTGGTTGCTTGCTTCCATGTCTGAAAGTATGCTCACAAGAATGGTGGGCTGTGATTTTTCTTATCAAGTCTGGGAAAAGCTCGAGTCCTTTTTTGCTTCTCAGACCAAGGCCAAAGTTATTCAACTTAAGACTCAGTTGCGCAATTTGAAAAAGGGGTCTCTCACTGTAAGTGAATATTTGCTTAAACTCAAGAAAACAATTGATAGCTTATTTTCGGTTGGCTGTATCATGGCTGAATCTGATCACATTGAAGCCATTTTAGAAGGTCTCCCTGAGGAGTACACTTCTTTTATTGTGTCTGTTACTTCTAGACGTGATTCTTATTCTGTTACAGAGCTTGAGAGTTTATTGCTTGCTCAAGAAGAGCGCATTGAGAAATTTAAGAAAGATGCTAGTCCTGTGTTGAGTGCTAATATTTCACACACACTTTCTCCTCAAAAGAATTATCCCAAAAATTCCAATGTTCCTGCTAACTCTTCTGGTCAGTCTAGATTCTTTAATCCTAGTGGTCAGGGTAATCGATTTCCCAACAGAGGAGGTTTTCGTGGAGGCAACAATAGAGGTCGTGGAGGTCGTTCAGCTGCTAACAATCGTCCTCAATGCCAAGTATGTGGAAAAATTGGGCACATGGCATGGCAGTGCTTTCAACGGTTCAATCAACAATTTGTTAGTCCGTTTTCTCAAAATTTCAACTCCACTTTCACCTCTGGAGCAAGGATGCAGCAACCCCAATCATTTTCTTCAGCTACATCAGTTCAAGCTATGATGGCAACTCCGGGCAGCTCCTTTGATTCTGGTTGGTATGCAGACACCGGAGCCTCCAATCATCTCACCTCAAACCTGAGTGCTTTAGGAGGTCCAGCTGAGTATCATGGCACTGAGCAAGTTCATCTTGCTAATGGTTCAGGTAGAGCTGTCAAAATGGGTTCCAACCCGTGGGTTGGACCCGTTTAACCCGCAAAAATGGTGAGCCGGGTTGATGCAATCCTGGCTCACCAATAATTTTAACCCGTGTGGGTTGGCTCACCTAACCCGCGAGCCATGGTGAGCCAAACCGGCGAGTTGGTGGGTTGGCTCACCAACCCACCATGTAAAAAAAAATTAATTCTAAAATTAAAAAACTAATAACTTAATTTCATTTTAAGCCTTCCACTAACCCAAATTACTCTTGACATCTCACTTTTTATATTCACTCACAAAAAGTCACAATAACTCATAGTTGCCCACTCTCTCACTCTCTCTCTCTCTCTCACTTTGCTTCTGCATTTTAAGAATTGGCCTTGACTTTTGTATTGCAATTTGTAATATTTAATGAATTAAATAGGTCTCAGGCCAAAAACACAATAGGTTGGAACGAAAATTAGCATGTGTGGAGTTTTCCATGTATTTTACAACACTTCAAGAACAATGCCAAGAGTTAGATTTGTTTGAATTTTTTTTGTAAAAAAAAAACAGGTTGGGAAAAATGTACATTGAATTTAAAAAAAAATTTAAATTTTGGTGGGTTAAGTGAGCCAACCCGGCTCACCAAGATGGTGAGCCGGGTTGGCATAATCCTGGCTCACCNCCGGAGCCTCCAATCATCTCACCTCAAACCTGAGTGCTTTAGGAGGTCCAGCTGAGTATCATGGCACTGAGCAAGTTCATCTTGCTAATGGTTCAGGTATAAATATTTCACATGTGGGTTGTGCTAAGGTGCATCTGTCCTCTCATTCCAATCCCTTATTTCTTCGTTCTCTTTTGCATGTTCCCTTAGCCAAGAAAAATCTAATGAGTGTTTCTCAATTTGCTCTTGACAATAATGTCTTTTTTGAGTTTCATCCTCACTATTGTCTTGTTAAATGTCAGGCTACTCGGAAGATTTTACTCAGGGGAGTTGTTAAAGATGGATTATATATGTTTGACAATCTCAGTGTTCAACCTTCTTCTACTGCTGTCTCTTTTCCACCTTCCATGGCTGCTTCCAAACATGCTTTGTCTACTACTTTACAGTCTAGGCAGTGTCCACAGTCTGTTTTTACCTTATGGCATTGTAGACTAGGCCATTGTTCTCCTATGGTTGTAAATTCAGTTTTAAAAGCATGTAATCTACCTCAGTTAAATAAATCTCATCAACCATTTTGTTCTTCGTGTTGTTTGGGCAAGTTACATAAACTACCCTTTTTTGATTCTTTGCATCAATGCTCTGCACCACTTGAACTCATACACTCTGATGTTTGGGGCCCAGCCTCAATTTCTTCTTCAAATGGATTTTCTTATTATGTGCACTTTGTTGATCATTATACTCGCTTCACTTGGATCTATTTTCTGAAACGCAAGTCTGATGTTGCTAGTGCTTTCATTCAGTTTAAAACATTAGTTGAAAATCAATTTAATCTTAAAATTAAAGCTTTTCAATCCGATGGTGGTGGTGAATTCATGGCTTTGAGTACTTTTCTGAGTCAAAATGGCATTAAACACAGAATTTCTTGTCCACACACTCCTGAACAAAATGGATTGGCTGAAAGAAAACATAGGCACATTGTAGATATGGGTCTCACTCTACTTGCTAATTCATCCATGCCTATGAAGTTTTGGGATGAGGCATTTTCCACTGCTGTGTTTCTTATAAATAGACTCCCTACACCAGTCCTTGATTTCCAGTCTCCGTTTGAGAAATTATTTCACATGAAACCTGATTACTCCTTGTTAAGAACCTTTGGTTGTTGTTGTTTTCCTAATCTCAAATCTTATAACACTTCTAAGTTACAATTTCGCTCTCAAAAGTGCACTTTCATCGGTTATAGTCCAAAGCATAAGGGGTATAAGTGCCTTGCTGCTAGTGGTCGAATTTATATCTCAAGGGATGTCTTGTTTGATGAGGGTCATTTTCCTTTCTCATCTTCTTCTACAATGTCACAATCCACAGTTGTTACATTGCCTTCTTCTTCATCTTTTCATTCTGCACCTTCACCACCCATGTGTGTTTTACCTGTTACTATTAACAATGTGGCTTCCAGTTCTGATGATGTGCAGGTACCTACTGATAGTGCTTCTTCTCCAGCTGTTGTACATGATTCTTCATCATCACCATCCACTACTTCATCAGATTCTTCTTCTCCCCAACATTTACTGGCCAACTCTGATGATTCTCCACCTTCATCATCTAGTTCTTCTACTAGACACATGCTGCCTGCACCATCTTCTATTTCTCCAGCTGCTGTCACGAATACACATCCCATGCTGACTCGAGGCAAGCATGGCATTCGCAAACCTAAGGTGTTTTTGACTACTGTGGAACCTCACTCTGTGTTTGAAGCATTAAAGAGTGCGCATTGGAAGTCTGCTATGCAGGATGAGTACAATGCTTTACTTAAAAACAATACTTGGTCAATTGTTCCATTGCCTCCTGGTAAGAGACCTCTTGGATGCAAATGGGTTTTTAAACTCAAAGAGAATGCCGATGGCACCATTAACAGATATAAGGCCAGATTAGTGGCCAAAGGGTTTCTTCAACAACCAGGATTTGAATTTAATGAGACATTTAGCCCCGTAGTTAAACCTGTTACTGTTAGAGTGGTTCTTACCATAGCATTGTCTCAAAAGTGGCCAATCAAGCAATTAGATGTTAATAATGCCTTTCTCAATGGCATTATTAATGAGGATATTTACATGGTACAACCTCCTGGCTTTGAGAAGGGCTCTTCTACTATGGTGTGCAAGCTGCATAAGTCTCTCTATGGACTTAGACAGGCGCCAAGAGCATGGTTTACCAAATTGGCTTCTACTCTACATCAGTTTGGTTTTGTGCATGCCAAATGTGATCATTCTCTTTTTATCAGAAGTGCAGCAGGCTCATTTTTGTATGTATTGGTCTATGTTGACGATATTATTGTCACGGGGAGCAATCCAATTGAAGTGCAGAATTTAATTACTTGCCTTAACCAACAGTTTGCTTTGAAAGACATGGGGGATCTTCATTATTTCTTAGGAATTCAAGTGCAGCAGACATCCTCTCATGGTCTTCTTTTGTCACAAACGAAGTATATTACTGACTTGCTTAAAAGGGTGCATATGCTAGAAGCAAAACCACAATCTACTCCTATGGTCGCTGGTACTAAATTGCTTAGTTCAGGTACAGATTTATTTGATGATGCTCCCTTATATAGATCAACTGTTGGTGCTTTACAGTATGTGTGTGTTACTAGACCTGAGCTAGCTTTTTCAGTCAATAAAGTGAGTCAGTTTATGCATCAACCTTTGGTAGAACACTGGCAAGCAGTAAAAAGGATCCTCCGATACTTGCAAGGCACCAAACACATGGGTCTTCACTTGCAACATTGTCATCATCCTCGATTAAAAGCTTTGTGTGATGCGGATTGGGCCTCTGATCCCATTGATAGGAGGTCTACTTCTGGTTTTTGCATTTACTTTGGTCCTAATTTGGTGTCTTGGAGCTCAAAAAAACAATCTGTTGTGTCTAGGTCCTCTACTGAGGCAGAATATAGATCATTAGCTTTGACAGTTGCTGAGTTAATGTGGTTGAAATCCCTTCTTTATGAGCTGAAGTTTTCTATGAGCAGAGAACCTCCTGTGGTGTACTGTGACAATTTAAGCACAGTACTTATGTCAGCCAACCCTGTTCTTCACTCACGTACTAAACATATTGAGCTTGACCTTTATTTTGTCAGAGAAAAGATCAGTCAAGGAGCAGTAGCAGTTACACATATTTCAGCCAAGGACCAAATTGCCGATGCTCTTACAAAGCCTCTCCCCAAGTCACGTTTCTTGCTTATGAGAGATCAGCTTAGAGTTAGAAGTCTGCCCCTCAGTTTAAAAGGGGAGTAATAGGGAGTGTAATAGAGAATGTATACTGATGAGGTGTATAGGTGAGGTGTCTAGTTTGTTAGGATATTCTCTTGGTTTTGGACAGCTGTCCATTTATTTATTCTCTGTATTATATTTTCCTTCTCAGTTTGTTAGGGTTGCAGATATCCATTGAGTCTGTATATATAGGAATACTATTCATTTAATAAAGCAAGCCAATCATTATATTCATTATCCTTTAATGACCCCCAAGAAATGGTGTCCTTCTATAGTCTGCGGGAAGTTGAGGCTTCTTGTTGTGAAAAACTGACAAGTATGTTTCCTGCATCTATTGTCGAAAGAGGTTTGCTTCAACTCGAAAAGCTTACACTACGAGATTGTGGGATAGATGCAATTGTTGCAAAAGAATTGTTTCAAGAGAAGGTATATTGAGTTCAATTCCATACTTGTGAATGCTACAGGTAGTTCACAACTTGAAGAGGTTGGATTTGGATGGAAAACTTGCCATGACGATATGGAATGGCCAATTTCCTGAGAAGCTCTTTCACAATCTCCAACACCTTTCTCTGAAATTGGATGGCTCATCAGTAAGTTTTGCACATGGATTGTGCAATGATAGGCTTCCCAATTTACAAGAGCTCAATTTGAGTGGTGGTTGGGTGAAGGAGCTTATTTTTATGCCTCTTCTAGTTGATGTCGTTGCACCTTCCAAACTTACAACATTGGTTCTTGAATTTGTGAATTGCCTAAAGCACATATGGAATGAGAATTCTCAACAAAATTCATTTCTCCAAAATATTCAAACTTTACAAGTTTCAGGCTGCCATGACTTGATTAACTTGGGAACATCATTCATTCCTTTCACCAATCTTACAGATATCCATGTAAGTTGGTCTAAGAGATTGACCAGTTTGATGACGCCATCAACATCTAGAAGCTTGGTGCAACTTAGAAGGCTAACGATAAGATATTGCAAGGAAATAGAGGAAATCGTAAGAAAGCAGGAGGGAGAGGAAGAGGAAGAGGACGATGTGGAAAATGAGATCATTTTTCGAAAATTGGAATCATTGAAACTTGAAAGGTTGCCAAGGTTGAGGAGCTTTTGTGGCCACAAGTATACCTTATCAGACGCATTGGAAGATACCCAACCACACATAAATTATAGGTTTAGGTGATATTCGCATAGATACCATTTCTACAATTTTTTTTTAAGTATTTAAATTTAAATATTCTATCAACCTAGCTATAAATTAAATTTAAACTTTTCATATTACAACATTATGGTTACAATATATTATATTCATTACATTAATACAAACTTTAATTGTTCTTCTCGTGGGTGCATATGAAACTGGAAACGCAATAAGAAATTGATGCTGATTTATATGTTTTATAATGTACATTTTTTGACGAAAAAAAAGTGGTGTTGAATGGTTTAAAAACTAATAAAAGTAGCTTCTACAATAAACTTTCAACTTATTCAAAATTTAAGTGAAAATAATAGTAACATAATAATAAAATAATTGTTAAGGAAATAATACATTTATTTTATATTTTATAAGAGTTAAATAATTTTATGGTGAACTGCATTTTGGTCAGCTGTTGATTTTATATTGTTTGGCTTTAGAAATATTCTTTTAATCTATGATTAAAAAAATTCTGCCCCTATTATTTTAAAATTTGCCTTACTTTCAGCAATACATGGACTAGTTTGATCATAAAAAATAAAAGGAGAAAACTAATTAAATTATACAAGTATGTATGTGATCTTTCTAGAAGTCCTTCAACTAGTTTTGCAAGATGCATATTTCTCTAACTCAATTTATTATTAAATTTTTTAAGGTCAAGAAATTGGAGCTGCTTCCTGAGATGAGAAATATATGGATGGAAAAACTTCCACACCCCATGCCTTTTAGCAGATTGGAACACTTAATTGTGGATAATTGTGACTTCTTATCTGAATATGTGATACCAACACATTTAGTAATATCCTTGAGCAAGTTGAAAGTGTTGGAAGTGCGTAATTGCCATGCTATAAAGACAATATTCAATCTAAAAGAGATGGATATGGATGAAGGAACACACAAATCACTAGTAGATATCCGCTTGAAAATGTTAAAACTTGATCATCTGCCAAACTTAAATTGTGTGTGGACACAAGACATTGAGGAAGCAATTGTTTCCGAAACTTGAAAGAATTATATGTTGGTGAATGTGAAAGCCTAAGAAATATTTTTGTGGCATCTACAGTTAAAAGACTTGGCCAACTTGAGAAGTTGTCTATAGTATCATGTGGGGTTGAGGTGATTATTGCAAAGGATGAGACTTCGAAAGAATCTCCAAATTTTGTCTTTCCCGAGCTAACCACTTTGAAATTGGACAAGTTATCTAATCTCAAGTGCTTTTATCCAGAAAGATGTACATTTGAGTGGGCAAAACTCACAAATTTATTGGTGTCTCAATGTCAGAATCTTAAAGTATTTGGTACAGAAATGAGAAGTATTGCAGAGTCAAGTGAAGAAGATGAAGTAGAAACTCAACTGCCTCTGTTTTTGGCTCAAAAGGTAAGCTTGATTAATCTTTTTTGTCTTTAATTTTAGGGTAAATTACACTTTGGTACCCTGTGGTTTGACCCTATTTCACTTTGGTACCTTGTGGTTTGAAACTTGACACTTTGGTACCCTGTGGTATTCTCCATTAACACTTTGGTACCCTTTGGAGCTATTTTGTAATTTTAACCATAACAAATTTTGCAAAAATTACATATTGACCCCAAAAAATTTTCAAAAAATTACAAATAGGTCCCTGGATACATATTATATAGGGACTAAAATGAAAAATTTAAAATGTTTTTGGGGTCAATATGTAATTTTTGTAAAATTATTATGGTTAAAATTACAAAATAGTTCCAAAGGGTACCAAAGTGTTAATGGAGAATACCACAGGGTACCAAAGTGTCAAGTTTCAAACCACAGGGTACCAAAGTGTAATTTACCCTTAATTTTAATATAACTTTTTTTTATTTTTTTTTTACATCTCAAGTTTCCATTATATTATATCTTTTTGAAAATTTCTTTAGTTATTACTGACACTGTTATTAGTTTTTAATTTACAACAACCAAATAAAGTAAGACAATGCGAAAATACTAAAGAAAACTAATTGACAATTTTAAAAGTTACAGCTATCACATTTCTCCAAAATAACAAATATAATTTTTTTAGGGTAAATTACACTTTGTTACTCTGTTCTATGGACCGATTTCACTTTGGTATCCTGTTTTTTCAAAAGTGACAATTTGGTACACACTGTTAACATTTTGGTACCCTTTTCTTTCAAAAGTGGCATTTTGCTACCCTGTTCTTTGCACTGTTGGTACCCTGTTCTGTCACAATTTGTTACCCTATTCTATCTTTGTTAGAGTACCAAAGTGTTAACGATGGAGAGAACAGGGTACCAAAATGTCACCTTTGAAAGAACAGTGTACCAAAATGTGAACAGTGCAAAGAATAGGGTACCAAAGTGAAATCGGTCCATAGAACAGGGTACCAATGTGTAATTTACCCTTTTCATATATATACCATAATGACATAATTGTATTTTTTTTTGTGTTGTCAATTTGAAATTAAAAACAAAGTGAAGACATTTGTGTTATTTGTCGCATATCGATATGAGAATTTCAGTTCATGTTCTAAACTTTGGTTGAGTTAAAATTATAATAGTAAATATACTGACCAAAAAAAATAAAGTAATAAATACTTTGAATGAGTTTTTACTTTAGTTTCACCCTTTTTCTTAATCAAAGTTGATGCATTTATGAGAGAATTATAATCAATTTTAAAGTCTTTCTTGATCCGGAATATTCCATTATTTGCATATAAACACTCATTTCATTATTATTATTATTATTATTATTATTATTATTATTATTATTATTTACAGGTGATTCCCAAATTAGAATCACTATCATTAAGTCAAAAAGATATTGTGATATTTGAAAGAAATGGCCAATTTCAAGGTGAGCCCTTTCATGAAGTGAAGACTCTTTATCTAGAAAGCTTTGTTGGGGAGTCAATAGCCTTTCCCTATGATTTTCTTAGGAGATTTCCAAATCTCTATAAACTTGGTGTGCTGCATAGTTCCTTTGAGGAGATATTTCCATCTCAAGTACAACATGTTGAAGACTTGGAAGAAATTGCACCATGTAAGAAACTATGCCTTGCCTATTTGGATGAGCTCAAGACCATATGGAATGTTGATGAAGATTCTCAGCTGCAACCACTTCCTCAAAATTTGATAGAGCTTAAAGTTGAATGTTGTTGTAGCTTGATAAAGTTGACACCATCTTCTGCTTCATTTCAAAATCTCACACATTTGGTGGTGTCTGGTTGTCATCAACTAACCTATTTGGTAACAATTTCAACTGCCAAAAGCTTGGTGAATCTCAGTTGTTTGGAGATAAAAGATTGCGAAAAGATGGAAGAAATCACAACAAATGAGAATAATGATCCAGAAGGCGAAATCACATTCAATAAATTGTGGAGATTGGAACTTGCTAATCTACCAATCTTGAAGTGTTTTTGTTCGGAAAATTAGAGCTTCAAATTCCCATATTTGTGGAATCTAACTATAAGGGGATGCCATCAAATGAAGATGTTTTGTCATGGAGTCTTGGAAACACCAAAATTGCAATTCCTGGAAACAGAAGATGGTAGAACACCTTTGGAGGGGATCTTAACAAAACAATAGAATTGTTCATTTCAGATTAGGTACAAAAAACAGAGCATTCACGTTTACATACATATTCGAATATCCTTATCTCTTTTTAGTTTCTAACAATGGCTTATTGGAAAACAAATCCTCTCTACTTTGACTTTGTAGGATGGTTCAAAATATGCACAAGGTTAAGCTCATCATTCATCGTATCTGTGATGAATCTTCTGCAGGTTTGTTCAATGCTTTAAATTCTGTTGTTCAAATGCTTCTCTCCTCTACTTTGAATTCTTTACTTAATTACTTTCATTAAATACTTCTTTGAAAGATAGTGGTCATGATGAATAGACTTGCTTGTTAGAACAAATTCAAAAGAATATATATAAAAAAACATTTAAATTTTAAAATAACTTGCTTCTTGTGGCTTGTCATTTTGTTTTGAAGAATTTATTGTATAGTATCACTAAAATCCTAAGTTATGCAACATATATATGTACATTAGCAGTTATAACTTAGAAGGATAAATTTCACAATTGGCTTTTTTTTTTCTTGTTTTGATGGTAAATATATGGTTATCAAGACAGTTAAATTCAATAAGTTGTAGTTAAGGAGGGAGTACTGAATCAACAGATTTTCTGAGCAGTATTTGCTGTAAATTTTCTCCCTTTAAAACACTTGTTGCAATAATTACTTAACTGGAAAAGGTCGTGTAAAAGAACTCTAACAATCCCTTGTCTGAGGCATTATGATTTATGCATAACATTCCCAATTTTAAATGAGTAAAATAACTTTCCGGTCCCTGATTTATGCACTCGCTGACAGATAGGTCCCTGAATTTTACCCATTGTACTAGCCGGTCCCCGAATTTTGCAAACGCTGCACTAATTAGTCCCTCCGTCATATTGGCGTTACAAAAATGCTGACATGGTCATATATATTCTGAGGCATTATGATTTATGCATAACATTCCCAATTTTAAATCAATTTCAAAGTGGGATTTGGACATTCTCAACTTGAGAGGCATTTGAATATGAATCTCTCAATTTATTGTCTCTCTCTTTCAAAGTTAACATACTTCTTTTTGTTTCAAGGTTCAGGAAAAGTGTCCAATCCATATTTTAGAGAATGTGATGAATCTAAAGTTTAAGGAGGCAAATCGTATTTTTCTTTCCTTTAGTATACTTTGAGAATTAGAAAAAGGAACTAAAAACAGTAATAAACTACAAGAGAATCACTTAAAAAATGTTTTTGTAATTTCTCATGCACCTTGGCCTAACCAGTATCATAAGGACATATTGGTAAAATAATTTCAATAAATAATAGAATGAATCTAATGCATTATAGGGAAAGTTAAACAAGATACAGAGATCAAAGAGCATTTTAACAAAAGTGCAAGAAAACTAGATGTGGTCAGTGTATGCATGTTGACAAACTATGTTGGACAATCGCTAATTTCATGTGTGCTAGCATGTTTGGCTTTCTCTGGGTTTTAATTTTAGTTTTTCAAATTCCTGTTATTCACAAGTTATGCTCAAACTTTTATGTTACTTCGTTTAGGGGATTGTTATCACAAATTTGATCACTTATATATACTGGTTCATTTATTATGCAATTTTGGTGTTTTTATTAATTATTATGGTGTTTTAATGCTTGCTCTTGGTTATGCTTCCAAAATCTTGTTTTAAATGATTTTGTAATATCGCATAGTGACATCATGAGGATTGAGATTCTGGGAGGAATTCTTTTAGCTTGTGTGTAATATCATACAGAGTATAAACCAACTTAACTATTTCTAAAAGATTAATTAAACTCCTTTATTATATTTTTTTCACTGCTGTATCATAGATTCAATATTGTTGTGTGAAACTTCTTTTAGTTTTGATATTTTTTGGATGACCCCAAATCAAGTAATCAATTATGCTTTTTCTTGTACATAAAACTATTGGGTTCAAATGCCTATCTTCATTATCTGGTTATGATTTTTCATGTTTCCAATCTTTAGATGAGAAGTGAGAAAGAGACAGTTTAAAGAAACAAATTCTTGTTATACCAATCTCGACTATTTCTCTCCCATCCCTTCTTTTATTTCCATATTTCTTTGAACTTTTTTTTATGCTGCATTTGAATATACTCCAAATTCACTAGTCCTGCAATGAAAAATTGTGGCAATATGAAGCTACTACCTTGGTTGATGTTTTTAGGAACTGCAATGTGCTAATTTTTTATATTTTTTGTATTATATATTTTTTCAGGGACAACTTCAACTGTCAGTTTCATCTATCAGTAGTAATGAATAAGAAGATTACAATTGTCTTGTAGGATTTGGATTTTGAACTTTTCATTTTTATGTATGTTTGTAGGACTTGAACAAACTATGTGTTGAAGGATTTAGACATGTTATGTATGTTTTGTAAAACTTGATATTTCACTTATGTGTTGTAGGACTCAGATATTTTATCTATGTGAAATATATATATTTGTTAGAAGAGGTGTATTGTAAATCATTTTGTTGCTCAATTATTTAATTTGACATTTCATTCCTCTTTAAACGAGGAATCCAATCTGTTCAAAAAAAAAATGAGGAATTCAATAATCATGTTATTTATAGTTGATATAGGTTAAGGTAAGTCTAGAGCTATTATTATTATTATCATCTAATGAATATTGAGATTAGAACCTTGAATAATCTAATGAATATAGATCACTTTTTACATTCTTCTTAAGGGCACAATCCTTTGCTTTCTTTTCTTGATTACAACTTTATCAAGCATTTTCCCATAGCTATGTTCATTTTTGAGAGTGCTCATTCCATATGTGCTTTAGGCAATTCACATCATCAAGAACCAAAGTTGTAAAAGGTGCATGTTAGATTATTTTATAATAATATAATATGTGGCCCATGTAACTAATGGGCTAGGTCTAATAAAAGGAAGGCTCAATGTGATGGTGGTTGGGCTTAAGGAAATTAGAGCCTAGTAGGGTTTCATATACCCTTCTCTCTCCCTTCATAATAAGATTAGCCACACATTTGTGATAAGGTGATAAGGCATGAATGGATAAGCTCATAGTGTTCTCAACCATTAGAGAATTAAGAAAGGAAGAAGGGCTTAGGGAAGAAAAACTCTCTTCAAGATTATCAAAGGCATGAATCAAGGTACATATTTATTTACTCATCAAGTTCTCGAGTATTAAAATTTATCTTACAGCAACATCAAGTAGAAGAGGCATAATAAGCTCCTTCACCCAACCACTCAACTTGAGCCTTTGTAAATTAGGAAGCCTATCATTGTACAATCCATGTGCAAAACTTACTGATGAGCCATCCAATTTCAGAGAAAGCTCTTGTACATTGTGAAAGAGCTTGTCTAGAAATTGGCCCTTCCATATCATCATGGCAAGTTTTCCATCCAAATCCAAACTTTGCAAGTTGTGAACTATCTGTAGCATTCACAACACAAATATATTTACCTTATCTCAACTATAAAAATAATTAAACACAATCACTCACCAAGATATGATAAAAACTAATGGGATATCAAATTTAAAAGATTATTATTTGAATACAAATGCTATATTAATTGATCGCATGCATGAGTCAAATATAAGGTGTTACCTCAGTTCCTTATATGGATTATGACTATATTTTCTTCATCTTCTATTTCTTTTGTAATATTAATATTCAGTACTCTTCTTTCTAGATCTCATTTTATTTTGTTATAATCAAAATTCTTTTGAAAGGATATCTTATATTCCAGTGGTTCCTACATCAAATCTAAATCTGAAAGGTAGTTGTTTTTTTAATTTACATTAGTACTGCTTAAAAGCTGATTTTTTAATCTAGAGCATTTAAATTGTTTATTATGGATAAAAAGTTTTAATAAGAAAATAAAAAGTTGGAAAGTTCAGCATTTGTGATAGGGTGCTCTCAATCAGTGATTAGTTCAATTTATTAAATTATGTTTAGTTTGAAATGCTTCTATGGGAGAGGAGTTTGTTTGAACTCACTAGTAATACTGCAAACAGAAACACTTCACCATCACAAGAGGTCAATAGATAAATAGAATAAGTCTAAGTTTAACACACAAAGCTCAAGTTTCATATTGTCGTCAAAGATAAGATAGTGAGGTATGTGTCAAGTGGAATCTATCTTTATTACAAGGCCAGTAGAACTGAACCACGCTATGCTCAAGTTTCAGTTTACAAAATTATAACAAGAGTAGAAATACACTTGTGCCATGACAGCAACACCCATTGTCACTTTAGCCCTTCCTCCATACCCATTCATCCTAAGATCCATGTGAATTGTCATATCAGGAAACTGCCACTTGCTTAAATGTAGAAATGAAAATGTTTGAAAAGTCATATCAAGTAAATCATTAAGTCCAAACCCCTTTGTCTCTATAGTAGAACTGATGTGGCTATAGCAAATTGAATCATAAGCTTGCCAACAAAGCCCATTGACTTAGTGCTTAATTGCTTCTCCAAGTGAGACAAAACCATACAGCAGTTATGCGCAGTTATTGATCCCCTAAAATAAGAGCTAAGACCATCAATTATAAAGAAAGATGGACTTATAATAATAATGAAATCCTCATGCATAGAGCCACCGGGATCAAATACGTCCCCTAAAATCAGAACATCATTATTTCTCCCCTTAGTCTCATCCAAAATACTGCAGATGTTGTAAGAGGGACATCTTGTAAAATGAGTTTTACACTTCAAGAGTAAACAATTAACCCAAATGAATCCCCCAGGGTCATATATTAAAATTTCAGTTCCTGCATCTCTTTTCCTTTTTCCAAGAGCCAAACTAACCCCTTCAAGAATAGAAAGAGAGTGAAGACTCTGTACCTCATGTACCTCTAAGTAATATGGATCGAAGAGCATGTTCGAAGGAGGAAAATGTGAAACAACTTCCGCCAAATTATGTGAATCAAAGAGTATGTCGGAGGAATGCGTCTGTCGATCCACTTCATTCAGGAGCTGATTGACTAGAAACACAACGTCGTGATCGACTTTCCCGACGAGATTTGGCGAAGTCGTATTCTCTGTTTCTAGAACGTCATCCGCATCAGCCGCAGCAACAACGACGAATTCCCCCGTGTCAACGCCAGCCAAAACGGAATCGTGCGACGTTGCAATTGCCGGTTCAAGAACTTCCTCCACGGCATCAACATTAAGTTCATCTGCTTCAATTTCGGCTAATAACTCAGCAATCGCTGACCACGGAGCTTCGGAATCACGATTGAGACCAGACGGACTGAATTGGAACTCAAGAACCCTAGCTAGAGCAGTCCATGAAGAAATCGGATGATGTATCTGCAACAGTTGGAACCAAGACAAAGCAACTCCTTCCAAATGCGCAACAGCGATGGCGAAACGTCGGTTATCCGGTGTAGCGGAACGATAGAAAAATTGTGTAGCGCAAAAGAGCCAATAAAGAGGTCTAGAACCATCAAATTTAGGGAACTCAAGTGACTGATACACGGAGGTGTCAGCCATGGGACAATGAAAGCACCAAATGATACACTCAAGAAGAAAGAAAAGCAAAGTGGAAAGACGAAGAAGGGACTAAAATGGAAGAATGCAAAACAATTTCGGACTAGAATGAAAATTATATAGCAGAAGGCCCCATTCGAGTTGGGCAAAACTCCAAGACTTAAAGTCTTCACAAAATTCATCTTACTTCAATACAATACATTCCCCTATTTATTCTTAGTCTACTATAACAACTTCCTTAACAAACTTGCATCACAGCTCAACAATAATCACGAGATTCCTCTCTCGCACGTAGTTCTCCTTTGATGATGAAGGCTCACGCTTCCCATGCCCAATTTGTGAGTCACATGCCACATCAACCTTCCACGTTGGCATTCCACCTCAATTGTTGCCATATCTGTCCTAATCGTATCACTTTAGCCTTCTCAAAGGTACAACCCATGACAATTGAATCTCCATTTCTTAGGGTCTGTTTGGGGAGCCAATAATCCTAATCCCATCTCATTCAATCTTAATCTCATTCTAGGATTGGATGAACAGTATTGATTGGGTGTTTTTTTGGAACCTCCATCTCATCTCATCTCATCCACATCATCATCTCATTCACAACATCATCTCATTTTCTCTTACAATTACTAATCTATCCCTACTTACACACCTATAATTACCTCTACTTTAATACAAATATAAAAAAGAGAACTAGACAAAATAATAATTTTACATACACTCATTTATTACACTTATAATTTTCTCTCTCTATCTATCATTTCTCATCATTTTTTTATCTTTTCCACTCACACACTTTTTCTCTTTCTCTCTCTCACACACACACACATACACCTCTCTCTCCCTCTTTCACACACTCCACACACACTCTTATATATACTAGTGGAATTTGCGTGCGTTGCACGCATTAGATTTATTTATTTTGTTGTAAATTTAATTATTTCTTAAAGATGGATAATATATATAATGGTAGCACTCTTGTCGTAGCACTCTTCAAGTATGATATTTGATTTTTTTTTTATTTTAGACGTTAATTGATGTTCAATTTGAAATGTAGTGATGTGTACGGGAAATATATATGCAAACCGAACCCTAATTTTCTCTATCCATATATATATATATTTATATCTAGGATCTAGAATTTAGAATCTACACTATTATATACCGTCCGTCATTTAAAATTATAGTGTAAAATAAATTGTTTTAAATATAATGCATAAAAATATATATAAAAAAATAAAAATTCTTGCCCACTCATCTTTAAACCCCAAATAAAAATTCATTCCCACACCCATGTTCACTCCATGTTCATTATTTTATTTTAAATATGATACATGCAAATGAGTTAGTCTATGATGCAAGTTTTGATTCTTGGCATAGGATGCAATTGTGTGGCATAATTATATCCTTTGATGGGATCTAATAGTTTTAAAATAGTGAATGGAAAACCTACTAAAGAGGCAAATTTTATACTTTTTACCTGTTCTTCAGGTCATTAATCTGTTGCATCCCATGTCAAGAATTAAACTTCGCATCCCATGTCAAGAATTATTCAAACGTCAAATCGTTAGAAGTATACATTTGTAACGTTTGATTTGACAAAAATGTAACGTTACATACATATTCGTTAGAAGTATATGTGTCAAGAATTAATCAAACTTCGCATCCCATAAAAATATGTATGTAACGTTTGATTTGACATTTGTAGTTTTCACTAAATTGTTAGAATAATTCTTGATAGTAGTATACTTTTTACCTTTTCACAAATGTAATGGGCACGGAAAGCCCCGAGTATTATATATGTGTAAGGACCTTTAATTTGTGGTCGGTAAAAAATAATTCAATTGAAAATTACAAAATAAACCAAAAAAATAAACATATTAGGTAATTACATATAGTGAAAAAGAGAAAGTAGTAAATGAAATTAATTAACTTCTCACACCTTTAAATTAAAAAGATTACAATTGAAATAAAACAAAAGTTATAAAATATAATATAATATTTTTTTATTTTTAAATTATAGTAATTAAAAATATAAATTAATCTTTGCACGTCTCTTCTATTTTTATTTTTTTACCTTAGATGGCACATTACTTTTCGTTTGTTTTTAAGACTATAAAAGTAAAATACAATTTTAAAAGCTGAAAACAGAGAACAAATAAAAGCTTTTCTTATCTCATTTTTTAGAAAATTATTCTCTCCCTTTATAAATATAAGATACTCTATATATATTAGAATATTTTATAGAAAATATTAGATTCCATTACTAAGGTTGACTGGTAAATTAAAAAATCAAGAATTAAAAAAAAATATTATTACACAATATAATTCTTCAGTCATATATATTGCTCCATCTCTCTAATCTTTCTTCCTTCCAGTTTGGATGAAAAGTTGATTTACATATTTTATATTGGTAAATTAACATTGTCTACAATAGAGAAGAATATAAGTTAATATTAAAAAATAAACTTTGTTTTTTCGTTGTTTTATTTTGTCAACCATTGTTCACTTATTTGTAAGTCATTAAGATAAACAATGTAATTTAACTCCAATTTTATGGTGTGTTCATGTTAACCCCCCCAAGTCATTGAAATAGGAGTGGACAAAAAGATGTACCAATATAGCATGATCATGTTTTGTTAACCACTTCCATCTGAAACCTTTTCTCAATAAAATAGATCAGAGAAACTATCTTATTAAATATTGGAAATGTCTTTTGGACATCAAGCATCAAAGACAACATGATGAAACTAAGACGTTTCCTATGAAGAATAATATAGTCACACAAAGCTGAAGGTTTCTTTTTGAATTTATCCGACAAAATCTAAAGAAATTTATTAAAAATTACAATATCTCAGTTGGGCATTCTAATTCAATAGATAATTACAAAGAAAATCTATAACTAATGAAAGTAAATATTGCCAATTAGCTATTTAAGGCTATTTTGTAGCAGCACTTGTCTACCCCTCCAAAATCAGCCAATAGTTTCCTACATTGTCTATCAAACCATACCTTTTGGCTTCCTATGGGTTTGACAGTGTGTAACCTAGAAAACGGATCCGTTTTTCGTGAAGCTTATAGAACTTTAACACAAGTGAATTATAGTATTTAGAAATATATTGGTAAAAACAAGTTAGAACGGAAAGAGCATTAGATTAACAGTTGTTGGAAGAGCCCCATGAATCAAACAAACGGCAGAGAAAATCCTTAATTTTTGGTTGCACACGTAATTTCCAAAAGTTAATCAATTAATCAAGGGTAACCTGTAAGAGTGGATAGAGTTCGTGTAAATGTAAAAACCAAAAAATGAATGAAATATAGATATCGTCGATTATATATAGCACATAACCAAATTGTTCATGTTGGATATATAACGCTTATGTATAAAGATTAAAACAAAGAACAGAAAATCTTCTCTTCTATATCATCAAGTTCTTGAATTGACTCATACCCCATCCACAAATTTCAGGGGAACAAAATCAAGGTTATAAAAAAGTACAGTAACAATACACAGAGAATTAATTGTACAATAAAAATTACAAAGAGAACACAAGACAAAAGAGAGGATTGCAATCAGAATCCCATCAATACTTTTAATTAAAAGAAACTTAAAAAGGAAACTTCTACTAATTTCAGAACAAACTTAAAATCAATCTATCAGGGACACCATCAGAAATCATTTGTGCAAAGTATAACATATAAAAGGAAACAATTCTTTTTTAACAATCTGATGCCGATTCAATATGACCCACTAATATGCAGACTAATTAAAATTAACATTCATAGAATTTGTTGCTAAAAAATTGGGTGTGATGCTTAGTAAAATAATGGAAAAGTGAAATGACTTATCAAGATGTAAAAACAACCAAGAGTTAGTAGATGCTTAAAGATTAAAGAACAAAGAATGGCGTTCTTGTTAAGATTACTCTTTTCATTGCCCAATTGTACATTCAAAGAACCAAATTTTTCAATTTGGATAAAATTGATGACAAAACAGATTGGAAGTATGAATGGCAAAATATAAATGAACTCACCAACAGTAGCGGAGTTGTAAGTGGTTGCTTGAGGAAGGCCTACATGATTGGATCCAGAAATGACGTTTTGGCCATACCATCTCCCAAGAATACCACATCCCTCTTGTGGATCAGAATCTTAACCGTCTCCTCATAAACCCCTGCTTTTATACGTATCACAAACCTGCCTCCTTCAGCCAAGTTTGCCGGCGCGTGGTCCAACGCCGCCTGTCTTGAAATCATATATTATCAATATTTTTAAAAAATTTCATATGTACAACCTATAAGGTCTAAATTAATGAACTAAATAAACTAAAGGGATCAAAAATAAAATTTAACTACTATATAATACTCAAGTTTTCATTTTAGTACCTGCTATAATTTTATTTTTCTTCGATCAATCCAAACCCAAATCATATATTAACAATATTTTTTAAAGAAGTTCATATATACAACCTATAAGGACTAAATGAATGACCTAAATAAATTAACGGGACCAAAACCAAAAATTTACCAAAAACAAAAAGTATGAAAATTAATTTACCTGGCATATGAACATTTGAACGCCTCCTTCAAGAAACAGCTTTCGCTTACCCCACTTATCGACTCCATAACTCTGGTGATAACGGCGGACATAAGCAAAGCATCGTCCTTAAACCCAATGGAATTGAACAAAACGGGGGCGTAAAACATGATAACTTTGATTCAGTATAGCCATTGTTAGGTGAGGCCGGTATTTTCTCTGCAACAGATTAGCCCAAGGATGCTCCACGCGCTTCCAAGCCTCACTTGCTGCCACGAGGTCGTTGAATTCTTCGTCCACGTCATCAACGCCTAGAACTCTCTGTAGTTTCTTCTTGGCTTCAACGTGATCTCCACGCTCTATCATCGAGTTTGGTGTGTCGGGAAGACAAAGAGATCCGATGGTTATGATTAAAGCGGGAACCATTGCGCCGCCGAGACTGAGACGCCACGGTCTGTCCTCGTCGATCTTCACGATTCGTTGACGTCGTCTTCTCTTCTACGGCATTCGATCTCCCTCCTCCCAATTTCTTAAGAAAACCATTTTAGTCGTTATCTTCTATGTTTCTCAATGGTTGATCGAAGGCGTCTCAAGGTCCCTGTATGATCGATTCAAACAAAATAAAAAAAGTAACGACTAAAATGCAAGTGGAATGAGGTAGGGGTGTTAGTTTGAAATGATATAACTTTTCCATCATGGACGCGTCTCTTCAATGAACGTGGCTTTTTAATTTTTAGTGAATGTTGTTTGTACTTTGGAACCATAGATTTTTTATTGAGAGAAGAGGTATGTTTTAGGAAAAATATCAAAAGGTATCTTTGAGTCATAAAGAGGTCTCATTAAGGATATTTTAGGAAGCAAACAATTGGGGACAACTCTCTTTTAATAAACCAAGAGGTATCTTTTAGGAAAAAAGTAAGAAGATATCTTTGAGAAATGAAGAGGTATGTTTAAGGGTATTATAGGNTTATCAATAAAGACATTTAATTTGACTTAATTGTTAAAAAAATGTTGATTTAATTAAGATTAAATATATATTTTATGTATATTTTTAATATACAATTGATAAAAATAATAATAGATATGTATTTCTTACAATTAAAAAAATATTTAGTAGTATAAAATATAAAAATAGTATAATAAAAAGTAAAAAAAAAAAAACAAAAAAAAATTGGGGGTACCCCATTTCTACCCCTATACAAATTACAAAAATCCATAAACTTATTTCTACCAACCACAATCATTACATACCCTTTTATATAATTTCACACCCTATTTAACATCATTATCACTAAAATCACCCAAACACCAATACATCATCTCATCTCATCCAATTAAAAAATAATCTCATCCCATCCATTTGGATGAGATTGGATTAAAATTAACTTGTTCCCAAACAGATCCTTAGTTATTCAGTTCTTCAAAATCAAACAGCATTACCAACTACTCACATTCACATACCTCAAGTTCTATTTATTTCTATTTCCTAGAATAGGTTTCAACTTCTATAAATTCCCTATCATTTTCATGAATAATACACATATAATTTCTCTCATTCATCACTATTGATATTTGATACTAATCCTAAGAACTGGTCTAACATGCACCAAGAACATTGATGGAAGGAAAAGGTCATACCAAAGACAAGAATGTGATTCAAATGCAGTACGGTAACTTGTGTAGGAAAGAAGTAAAAGGAAAATATTCAAACAAAGGCATGAACTTTAAATATAAAGCAAAGGACAATGAAGATTGGAATTGAAGGTTAAATGTAAAGCTGCATGCAACTTAAGTTTACCAATAAGAGAAACGAATCAACGATGGATCTTGAGGCCTCTACGTTAGAGGGTAATATATACTACAAGCAGATTAGCAACTATCAAAATTGTGCAACATAAAGAACTCCTCCAGAATCAAGCTGTTGAAAAATAAAGCCCAAGAAAGGAAACTCCTCTAATTGTGAAACCTATAGATTGAAGTTACAATACAAGGAATAGAAGACTTTTCACAGCAACTAAAATCTCTACAAAGGGAAAAAAAAAAAAACAAGAAGATCGTTGCCTTTCATTATAAGATGCTATAATTTGATTGTTGCAAACTGGGTTTTTGTAAAAAGATTTCTTAATGAATTGTTGAATTACAACTATGACTTAACTTTTGTGTGAATTTCGCACTGCTACAAGAAAGTATTAAGAGTTTTTGCAATGACATTATCATTGCAAGAAAAGAAAAACTTTAGACAACAATTTATGATTTTTGCTGTTTAGGTGATTTTCTGGTGGCATTTTTTTTTTATTGCAATAAAAGTTGTATCAATCCAGAAGTGCCTTTCTGCAGCAAGAACATATATGTAGCAACTAGTTTGTTGCCGAAAATTACTTTTACATTTAAACTTTTGGCAACAAATATATTGCTAAAAAAATACTCAGTGGCAACTTAATATTATTGCTAGAAAAATATTACTTCCTTTAATATATATTATATATATATAAGGGTAAAATGCATTTTGGTACTCTTGGTTATGACCGAATTCACTTTGGTACCCTGAAAGACAAAATTTGACATTTTGGTACTCTGAGGTTTGCGCCGTGAGCACTTTGGTACCCTGTGGTTATTTTCCATCAAGATTTAACAAAAAGTGCTAACGTGGCTAAATCTTAGCCGTCAATTTCTACTACATCTTATCCGTTAGTTTCTATTGTTGCTTAAACCATATTTCACTCTTCAACAAGATTTCTTTTGTGCGTTTAGGTCCTCTCACTTTAGTAAAACGAATCAAAACACAACAAACTAAAAGAATTGATGGAGTGAAACTAAATATTAATTATTTAATTTGTAAATTAATCTAGGGGAATATTCTTCAAATTATTCATGTTTATTTTCAAAATTTCATTTAAGTAGTTGTATTTGAATATAGATAGGACTAAAATGCATTTATTTTCCAGATGTAGGACTGATATGTAATTATCTCATTTTTTCCATTTTCCAAAATTACATTTTGACCCCAAAATTTTTTTGTAATTTTTATTTTAGTCCTCAAATATCATGATCTAGGGAATTTTTTTATAAATTTTGAAACTATTTGGGGGCATTTTGTAATTTTTGCAAAAATTTTGTAAAGTTTATCTTCTCACCACACAGTTTTAGGACTAAACTACATTTTATTTTCCAAATTTAAGCCTAATCTGTAATTTTATTAATTTTCCAATATTTTTTATAATTACATTTTGACCCCAAATTTTGTTATAATTTTCATTTTAGTCCTCAAATATTGTTATCTAGGGACGTTTTTGAAAATTTTGAAACAATTTAGGGGGATTTTGTAATTTTTGCAAAAATGCTAACAATTTTCCGTTAAATCTTGACGGAAAATAACCACAAGGTACCAAAGTGCTAACGACGCAAACCTCAGGATACCAAAGTGTTAAATTTTGTCTTTCAAGGTACCAAAGTGGATTCGGTTCTAACCACAAGGTACCAAAGTGTATTTTACCCTATATATATAGCTCAAGATTTATCTTAACCTATAACAACTATAAATAACATAATTATTGGATTCCTCATTTAAAGAGAAATTAAATGTCAAATTAAATAATTGAACAATAAAATGATTTTTAATACACTTTCTTCTAACAAGCAAATATTTCACATAGTCAACACCGATAAAATATCCAAGTTCTACAACACAAGTGAAATATCAAGTTTTAAAACACATACATAACATGTCTAAATCCTTCAACACATAGGTTGTTCAAATCCTACAAACATACAGAAGACAATCCCAAAACCCAAATGCTTCAAGACAAGTTGCAATCTTCTTAGTCCTTACTACTGATAGATGAAACTGACAGCTGATATGAAGTTGTCCCTGAAAATAAATATAATCCAAAAAGTAGTGTTAAAATTTAAATGCGAATATTAAAACAAAATGACAAGCCACAAGAAGCAGGTTATTTTAAAAATTGAAGTTTTTTTATATAAATATTCTTTTGAATTTGTTCTAACAAGCAAGTCTATTCACATGACCACTAAATCAGAGGAAAGTAACTAATAGAAGTATAGAATTCAAAGTAGGAGAGAGAAGAATTTGAACAACAGAATTCAAAGCATTGGAACAAACCTGAAGAAGATTCATCACACATACCATGAATGATGAGCTTAACCTTTCGCATATTTAGTTAACCATCCTACAAAGCCAAAGAAGAGGATTTTTTTTTCCAATAAGCCATTGTTAGAAGAAGAAAAAAAAAGAGATAAGGAGATTGGAATAAGTATGTAAACGTGAATGCTCTGTATTTTTGTACCTTGTCTGAGATTGACAATTCTATTGTTTTGTTAAGATCTACCTCCAAAGGTGTTCTACCCTCTTCTGTTTTCAGGCTTCCCAATTGTGGTGTTTCCACTACTCCATGACAAAACATCTTCATTTGATGGCATCCCTTTATAGTTAGATACTCCAAATCTGGGAATTTGAAGCTCTGATTTTCTGAACAAAAACTCTTTAACATTGGAAGATTAGTAAGTTCCAAACACCCCAACTCATTGAATGTGATTGCGCCTTCTACATCTTTATTCTCATTTTTTATGATTTCTTCCATCTTTTCACAATCTGTTATCTTCAACCAAATGAGATTCACCAAGCTTTTGGCTGTTGAAATTGTTACCAAATAAGTTAGTTGATGACAACCAAATACCTCCAACACTCTGAGATTTTCAAGTGAAGCAGAAGATGGTATCAACTTAATCAAGCTACAACAACATTCAACTTTAAGACCTCCTAAATTTTGAGAAAGTGGTGGTAGCTGAGATTCTTCATCAACATTCCATATGGTCTTGAGCTCATCCAAATAGGCAAGGCATAGTATCTTACATGGTGCAATATCTCCCATATCATCAACATGTTGTACTTGTGTTGGAAATATCTCCTCAAAGGAACTATGCAGCACACCAAGTTTATAGAGATTTGGAAATCTCCTAAGAAAATCATAGGGAAAGGCTATTGACTCCCCAACAAAGCTTTCTAGACAAAGTGTCTTCACTTCATGAAAGAGCTCAGCTTGAAATTGGCCATTTCTTTCAAAGTTCACAATATCTTTTTGACTTAATGATAGTGATTCTAATTTGGGAATCACCTGTAAATGATAATAATAATAATAATAATAATCAGTATTTAGATGCAAATAATTAATGGAAAAAACTTTGATTAAGAAAAAGGAAAAAATTGATTAGAATTCTCTCATAAATACATCAACTTTGATTAAGAAAAAGGAAAAAATTGAAAAAACTCATCCAAAGTGTTGACTTAGTTTTCAGTCTCACCTGTTTACACTTTGATAACAGTAGTGGAAGATAATAGAAACTTATAAAATTAATTATAAAAAAATCCAATATAATAGAAACTTGAGTTGTAAAAAACATAAAAACCAAAAATATAATATTAAAAAGTAAAGACAAAAAAATTAATGAAAATCAAACTAACCTTTTCAGCCAAGAATAGAGCTGGTACTTCATCGTTTCTATTTGATTCTGTGATATTTGTCATTTCTGTGCCAAATACATTAAGATTCTCACATTGGGACACAAATAAAGTTGTAAGTCGTGGCCACTCAAACGTACACCTTTCTGGATAAAAGCACTTGAGATTAGATAACTTGTCCAACTTCAAACAGCTTAATTGAGGAAACACAAAATTTGGAGATTCCTTTGAAGTCTCATCTTTTGCAATAATCATCTCAACCCCACATGATATAATAGACAACCTTTCAAGCTGGCCAAGCCCTTTCGCTATAGATGCCACAAAAATATTTCTTAGACTTTCACATTCACTAACATATAATTTTTTCAAATTTTGGAACAAATTGCTTCCCTCAAGGTGATCTTGGGTCCACACACACTTTAAGTTTGGCAAATTATGAAGTTTTAACTTTTCCAAGCAGATAGTTGCTAGCAATTTGTGAGTCTCTTCATCCAAATCAGTCCCCTTCAGATCGAATATTGTCTTTATAGCATGGCAATTACGCACTTCCAACACTTTCAACTTGCTCAAGAATCTTATTAAATGTGTTGGAATCACATATTCAGATAAGAAGTCACAATTGTCCACAATTAAATCTTCCAATCTGCTAAAAGGCATGTGGTGGTGTGGAAGTTTTTCCATCCATATATTTCTCATCTCAGGATACAGCTCCAATATTGTGACCTTAGCAAAATTTGACAGGACATTAAATTAGTTATTGAAAAATGCATATTTCATATATTGCTGGAAGTAATGAAAATTTTGAAATAATAGTGGAAGATATTCTTTTAGTCACAAATTAAAAAGTGTTTTTGAAGTTAAACATCATAAAATCTACAAAGGATTGGACGATTTGTGAATTTCACCATAAAATTATTTACCTTTTACAAAATTTTAAAAATCATATATTTTTTAGATGTTTATATAACAATTATTTTATTATATTAATATTATTTTCACCTGACTTCTCAATAAGTTGAAATTTTTAATTTAGAAGCTACTTTAATTAATTTCTCGAATTATACATTTTTCTTTTCATCACAAATTTTACATTGTAAAACAAATTATAAATAAGCATCAAGTTCTTATTGGTTTCTACCAGATCTTCGAATCAATTCTCACTAGTTATCATTATTTATTGGTATTGTCTTCATTTCCGAACTTCCAGAATCATATGCACCGAAGGGAAGATTAATATTCAAACAAATCATTAAAGATTGTTCAAATAATAATTAATTTTTTACGCATATAATTTGACCAGAATTTAAACACTTGTAAGTATTTATATCTATATCTATACTATATTACGTTAAATGATATTTATACTGAATGTTACTTCAACTTATAATTTATATGAGGTGGGGTATATATCTCGTTTAAAAATAGATGGTGAAGTAATTGTAGGTACCTTTGCTCGAAATGATTGTTGGATTGTTGTGTTAAGGTTGTTGTCCACAAGCTTTGCATATTCCGCCCATTCAATCAACTTAACGCCTCCAAGTGATGGTGTATCTATGTCACCCGCACAGAACATACTCATGCTTTCACAATTGTCAATAATTACTTCTTCCAATGATGGAAACTTGAAGGTATAATTGTGGCTACAAAAACTCCTCAACCTTGGCAAATCATCAAGTGTCAAAGATTCCAATTTCTGAAAAACAATCTCCTTTTCCACATCATCCTCTTGCTTTCTTATGATTTCCTCTACTTTATCACAATTAGCTATTGTCAACCTTGTGAGTTGAACCAAGCTTCTAGATGCTGTTGACGTCAACAAACTGCTCAATTTTCTACAGAACTTTACTTCGATATCTGTATGAAACTTGTAAAGTTTGAATATTTTGAAGAAGGGAATTATTTTGAGATTGCTCATTCCATATGTGCTTTAGGCATTTCACACCATCAAGAACCAAAGTTGTAAAAGGTGCAACATCAACTAGAAGAGGCATAAGCTCCTTCACCCAACCACCACTCAAATTGAACTCTTGTAAATTGGGAAGCCTATCATTGCACAATCCACCATTTGCAAAGCTTACTGAGCCATCCAATTCCAGAGAAAGGTGTTGGACATTGTGAAAGAGCTTCTCAGGAAATTGGCCGCTCAATATCATCATGGCAAGTTTTCCATCCAAATGCAAGCTCTTCAAGTTATCAACTACCTGTAGCATTCACAACAGTATACAATATATTTATTACTGCTAAAATAAAACTGATTTTCATCTTACACAATTTTATGTCATATGTATAGAATTGAATTAAATATACCATTTCTTGAAAGAGTAGAGGATGTGTATCTTTTCCCTCGTCGTCCTCCAATATTAATATTGATGAGCTTGAGACCTGTTCTTTTGCAACAATTGCACCTATCCCGCAAGCTTGTATTGTAAGCTTTCCGAGCTGAAGCAAACCTCTTTCAGCAATAGATGCAGGAAACATACTTGTCAGATTTTCACAATATTTTGCCTCAACTTCCCGCAGACTATGGAAGGACACCATTTCTTGGGGGTCATTGCTCCACACATGCTTCAGTTTTGGCAAACTTCTAAGTTGTAACTTTCTCAATGGTACAACCCATGGTAATTGACGAATCTCCTTTTCATACTTATTCACTTCTTCAAAATCAAACACCATCTCCAATGACTCACAATCACATACCTCGAGTTCTTCCAAATTACATAAGGATTTGAGTACATGAAATGGGATCAATCTCTCTACAAAGCCACATCTCTCAACAATCAATGTTTTCAAGTTGGAAAATGAGCTGTGTGGAAGTAAACCTCTTTCGACAATAGATGCAGGAAACATACTTGTCAGTTTTTCACAACAAGAAACCTCAACTTCCCGCAGACTATGGAAGGACACCATTTCTTGGGGGTCATTGCTCCACACATGCTTCAGTTTTGGCAAACTTCTAAGTTGTAACTTTCTCAATGGTACAACCCATGGTAATTGACGAATCTCCTTTTCATACTTATTCACTTCTTCAAAATCAAACACCATCTCCAATGACTCACAATCACGTACCTCGAGTTCTTCCAAGGATTTGAGTACATGAAATGGGATCAATCTCTCTACAAAGCCACATCTCTCCACAATCAATGTTTTCAAGTTGGAAAATGAGCTGTGTGGAAGTAAACCTCTTTCGACAGTAGATGCAGGAAACATACTTGTCAGTTTTTCACAATATTTTGCCTCAACTTCTTGCAGACTATGGAAGGACACCATTTCTTGGGGGTCATTGCTCCACACATGCTTTAGTTTTGGCAATCCTCTAAGTTGTAACTTTTTCAATGGTACAACCCATGGTAATTGACGAATCTCCTTTTCATACTTATTCACTTCTTCAAAATCAAACACCATCTCCAATGACTCACAATCACGTACCTCGAGTTCTTCCAAATTACATAAGGATTTGAGTACATGAAATGGGATCAATCTCTCTACAAAGCCACAATTCTCAACATCCAATGTTTTCAAGTTGGCAAATTTGTTTTGGGAAAATTGATCATTCCAAATCCATAGATTCAAATCATTTGAGTCATTTATGCTCATTCGCTCGGGAAAAGATACCTGTTGACACCATAGGAATATAAAAATATAAAAAACAAAGAAAACTTTGATATATAAATTGGCTTATTCACACAAATTATTAAAGATTATTCAAATAATAATTAATCTTTTTATCCATAAAATTTGGCCAAAATTTAAAGATTAATTATGAATTCAGATCTACAAATGAAATGATATCATATCATACATATGCTTCAAATATAACAAATTAAAATTAGATCAAACAAAAAGAGTTCTTGCACAATTATTTAGCACTATATTATAGTTCTCATATTCTTGATATTTCAACATATTGGTCTATACATCAAAGAAAATGAGTTGACGCAAAATGATAATGTTCAACAACAGATGTATGTGACTATTAAACAGTAAAACCTAGTAATAGACGCGTCCTTGGTCAATATATAGTTCCGAAATGATAGCATCTATAAAAATCCCAATTACACTATTTTGGCATATAAAATTTATAATTGTTACTTTGGAGAAATGTTATCAGTACTTTTTATTTTGCCAATCAGTTATCTTTTCTGGCCAAGAAAAAAAAATCAGTTATTTGAATAAAAGAAATAATTAAATTTAGATGCATTATATTACTGTACCTTTAGCCTCTACTATTGGCTCCTTCAATTCAAAGAACAAACTTTCGTAAATGAAACTTTAAGAAAAATCTAATAGAAAGGAATACTGAGTTGTAAATAACATCAAATTGTAATTTTAAAATTAAAAAATATATATATATATATTAGTAAAGAATGAAAATTCTAAAACCATTATACACTTGAAAGTTTAAACCTTTCTATCACGAACTTTGAATTACGAAAAAAATTATTTAAGAGCATCAATTTAATTTCTTATTGGATGTTCACTAGATCTTTGCATCACTTCTTGAGTTCTTGGTATTTAATTATTATTATTAGTGGTAATCATATTATTAGATCTTTGCAAAGTACAATGTATTTATACAAACAGAGTTGAGCTCACTATGCCTCATAAAGGTGATAGAACATTTAAATTACGATTTATACTAATCCAATGAATAAAATATATAGTGACCGCAATGATGAAATATGAAATGTTTAAAGGTTAATCAAAGTTGATAGAACATTTAAATTAAAATACTTTAAGAAGTTTATTAAATGATATATTTATGCTGAATGTTACGTTACTTCAATGTAACTGTGCGTACCTGTGATGAAACCAAATGTTGGATTGTTGTGTTAAGGTTGTTGTCCACAAGCTTTTCATCTTCTATCCCTTCAAAAGTCACGCATTTAAGCGATGGAGTTTGTATGTCTCCGGGGCAGAACATGCTCATTCTTTCACAATAGTCAATATTTACTTTTTCCAATGATGGAAACTTGAAGCTATAATTGTGGCCACAAAAACTCCTCAACCTTCGCAATTCTCTAAGTGTCAAAGATTCCAATTTCTGGAAAACAATCTCGTTTTCCACATCATCCTCTTCCTCTCCCTCTTGCTTTCTTATGATTTCCTCTATTGCACCGCAATATCTTATCGTCAACCTTGTGAGTTGCACCAAGCTTCTAGATGTTGATGGCGTCATCAAACTGCTCAATTTGTGACATGCATATACTTCGATATCAGTAAGATTGGCGAAAGAAAGAACGGATGGCCCCAAGTTTATCAACTTATGACAACTTGAAACACATAAAGTTTGAAGATTTTGTGCTTGTTGAGGACACTCATTCAATAAATGCGTTGGTATATCCTTCTCCTCCACAGAACCACTCAAGTTGAGATTTTGTAAATTGGGAAACCTATTATTGTCCAATCCTTTTGCAAAACTTACTGAGCCATCCAATGTTAGAGAAAGCTGCTGTACACTTTGAAAGAGGTTACCAGGAAGAAATTGGGCGTTCCATATCATCTTAGCAAATTCCCCATCTAACTCCAACTTCTTCAAATTGTGAACTACCTGGAGCAGTCACAATAACACCATGTACATTTACTTTATATAATTACACTTAAAAAACACTCACATAGCTATATAGAAAATACTGAAATCAAATTTAAAAGGTTACTAGCTATTTCAATATAGAAAAACATAATGTATGTATATTGACCATGTATATATAATGAGGTCAAATATATGTACCTTTCGGTAATTAAATAATTAGTCTTAGTTTTTATTATGTTTATTTCAAGTATGAATTAATATAATAAGGAAATGATGATCTGAGATATACCTTTTCATGAAAGAATTCCATTTCTTGGGAGTCATTGCTCCAAACAACATGCTTCAATTTTGGCAATCTATTTAGCTTTAGCTTCCTCAAAGGTACAGCCCATGATAACTGAATCTCCTGATTATTCACTTCTTTTAAATCAAACACAATCTCCAATGACTCACAATCACATACCTCAAGTTCTTTCAAATTACTTAAGGATTTGAGAACATGAAAGGGGACCAATCTCTCTACAAACCCACAATTCTTCACAATCAATGTTTTCAAATTGGAAAAGGAGTTTTGTGGAAGTTGGTCATCCCATATCGATAAGCTATTTAAGTTCTTTAGCTTCATTGTCTCTAACTTAGGAAATGATACCTGTTGACAGATCATAAGAATTGAAGCAAAAGACTTTGATACAAAATAATAATTAATTTTATTTTATGCATACAATTTCACCAAAAGAAAGAAAAAACTAAAACTACTTTACTTATTTAAATTGTCAAACACAAATTTTGGGGTACGAGAAGATAATGCACTTACTTAAACAATATAAATGGCATTTAATTAGTTTCTCAACTTAATTTGACATCTAAATCAATCATTTTATTTTTAATTAATGAATTTTTGTACTTCAAATAAGACCAAAGAGTTTTACCATAATCAATTAACTGTACAACGAAAAAGAAATAACTCCAAATGGAAAATCATTCATATCATTAGCCGGGTATGTAAGAAAAATAATTCACAAATATTTTTTTTTAAAAGAAATAACAAAATAAATAAGTGACTTAGCAAAATAAAAATTGATATTATCGAAAAACAAGAATACAATCTTTTGATTATCTATGCTTAAGATTGTTCAGAAACCAAAAGACCAAGTTAGCCAACAATAATGATTAATTTCATCAAGCACAAAATCTTATAAAAATATAGGGTAAATTACACTTTGGTATCCTGTTTTATGGACTGATTTCACTATGGTACCCTGTTCTTTCAAAAGTGACACTTTGGTACCCTATTCTTTGCACCGTTAACATTTTGGTACCCTGTTCTTTGCATCATTAACACTTTGGTATCTTAACAAAGATAGAACAGAGTAATAAATCATAAAAGAACAGGGTACCAAAGTAAAATTGATCCAGAGAACAGGGCACCAAAGTGTTAACGGTGCAAAGAATAGGGTACCAAAATGTCACTTTTGAAAGAACATGGTTCCAAAATGTTAATAGTGCAAAGAACAAAGTACCAAAGTGTCACTTTTGAAAGAACAGAGTACCAAAGTAAAATTGGTCAATAAAACAAAGTACGGAAGTGTAATTTACCCAAAAAAATATTTAAAGTTTATAAAGTCAATGTTCTCATAACAAACACTTAGACCCTATTAGAATAGGCATTTTTTTATAACTTAAAAAGCACTTCCCAATTTATATATAAAATTTTGGGCCCCACACCACTTGTTGGGCCTCGACACTATCTCAACTATTAAATAAAGGAAGAGGAAAAGAGAAAATCGCACAAGTAATTTAACGTGGTGCAGTGTCTTGAGCCCTATTCCACAGAGTCCTATAAGGACAAACTCCACTATTGGTAATTTTGAACGGACAATATTACAAATACTCCTCAGTACAATTTTTGGACAAAGAAAATTGTAAACCCTCTCTCACTCATAACACCTCTATAATGTTCATAAGAAAAATTATAAACCCTCCACAACTAGGATATGGAAGCCCCCTCCCCATTTATGGGACTTTACCACCCTCTCAAGAATTACACTCTCCCACTCTCTTGGTGATGCTCTACATCACACCACAATTCATACAAACGAATGCCTCTCTATTTATAGGCAAAGCCATGCATCTCTACCGGTTGGCCAAAAAAAAAAATGCATCTCTACCACAACTCAATTGCAATTTTCAATTCATGGGCCTAATTTCCACTAGCAAATGCTCAACAATTATGGCTTCACCACTAGCATTACAACCACCACACCATTATCTTCCATTTTTTTAACTAAGTGCGATTTGAAGGAAACAAAAAAACCTAACATAAAAGACCTTTTATACATGTTTGCACAATTTTTTCAAAAAATAAAAATTTTGAAGTTGAAAAATGTAAATAAAGCTTTTCTAGGAAATTCAATTTTAACGCTTCAACTTAAAGCATTTATGGAAGCTATTATTTTTATCACTTTTATATTAATTAAAAAACATTTTTATCATTTTACATTCAAACACTTTTTATAATTAAAAGTAATTTTATGTTATAATATCCAAACATAAAATAATAGTATTTTAATTCAAAGATTTTTTAAAACAATTTTACAAATAAAATATTATTTTAAAAATTTATCCAAACTGACTCTATGCAATATATAACCCATCCTTCTAGAGAGAGAGAAAGATGTACGTACATATGTATTTATCTCAACAAACATTCATACAAACAATTTTACAATTTATTAATTTAGGGGGATAAAAATATTTAGTATTTGAGTTCCAGATATTATTAAAAGACTTATCTAATGACTCACTAAAATAATATATCGGATACAAAAATATATAATTAAAAAGCAAATACTTCAAGGTTAAAAAAATATGGTACAATGGAAAGACCAAACTAGAAATAAAATATTCATTAAATATGACATCGAATATTCATATTTTGTATGAATTACTTAAAGAAAATCAACTATCCCAAATTGGAAGAATAATGTTAGTAGAAAAATTATAGCCAAGGAAATCAACTAAAAAGATGGTCCATAAAAGTAAGTACTTATGTTTTGGATATTGAAAGAGAAACGTGGTGTAATTGAAGAAAACTTTATAACAAGTAATTTTTTTCTTCAAAAAAGAAAAGCAAAGCATCAATGGGATAAAAAATAGGAAAAAAAAAAACAATAATTATTAGTATATTTGAGCGTACCTTGCTGTTAAAAAGTGATTTAGATTCTTTGTTGCGTTCATTATTGGTTGCATTTTCCTCCAAGTAGAAAGTCAAAAGTGTTGGCAAATTTGACAATTTTAGAGTATGCCATTGGTGAAACACAATGACTTCATTAGAAGAAACAGAGTTTTGTTGAGTTGAGACAATGAAGGCTTCCATGGATTCGCACTCTTGAATGACAATTTCAACAAGCCGAGAAAATGTTGCAACACTTGAGTTACTGATGACATAATCAAATTGATAACTCTTTCGAATCTTGAGACGCTTCAATTTCAGAAATTCTCTCCCATGAAGATCACACAAAACCTTTGATTTCCCCTTTACATTTTCCAAATTCAGCACTTCAACATTCTCAAAAAGCTTTCGAATCCCATCATCCAAATGGATACTGTTGATATTCAATGTCGTTCGATATTGATTTGACCACCACCAATAATATTGCTCTCCAATTACTATCTCGTATCTCTCTAAAGGCATATCTTTGAACAAGTTTTTTGGCAAAATAGAGGCATCGGGGATTTCAACTGTCAAAAAAGAGAGATTTGTCGAATGTTTTAGTTCATCAAGACTAGCATTTCCTTCAACTTCCCATTGCTTAAAGCTCTTCCTCATGTTCAGAACCTCTAATCTTTTTAAATTAGATAGAAGTTTTGGAGGAATCACTTCTAGTTTGGAGCAACCAGCCAAATTCAACATTTGTAGTTTAGTCAGCTGTGATAATTCCCATGGCAGTCTCTTAATATCAGATTTAGCAAGACTAAGAACTAATAAACTCTTCAGGTTTCCAACCTCAGCTATGTCTTCCAATACACAAGAGTGGAGACACAATGATTGAAGTTCTTCTAAGAGGCCAAGTGAAGATGGTAAGGACAAAAAATGCATATTAGTAAATCTGATCACTTTGAGTGCATTCATTGACTGGAAATATGTGCCTGGGATCATCAAATCGGGGTTCTTGCTGTCTAGTAAGAAGAATTGTAGCTCTGGACAAGATAACCCTTGAGGAGGAAGATCATCGATGTCATTGTTGTCTAAGCACATGTAACGATATTCTTTCAGTTTATTTTTATCCAGCCATCTATTCAACAGCCTTGGATGTCTCACCACTAAAGCATGTTCCTCATTGCAGGCAATTGAAAGTGCAACATCTCGAAAGACATCATGGATTGCGAAACGAAGATTGGAAGGGCTATCAAGCAACAAATTAGAATCTTTCAGCTGACTTATTAGAGAATTTATTTCAACAAGATCCTGTTCCATGGAATTCCCATCTTGAAGTAAACCTAATCCCACAGAGCACATGTACAAGTCTATAACTTGGGGATCATGGGACAAGATGGCACAGAGCAAGAAAATAAGCTGAGTTTTCTTGCTTGGGAGATTATCATAGCTTACCTTTAAAACAGAATATGCATCTTCTATTCCACGGATGTCTCTCTGCTGAGAAGGGTTTTCCAATTGTTGCAAGGCATGTTTCCAAACATCCAGATTCTTCTTTCTCAATGTTCTTGCCATTGTAACGATCAATAATGGCAATCCCCCACAACGGCCAACAATCTTCTCCGCTACTGTGTGAATATCAGAATCATTAGGAAGTTCAACTATCTCCTTGGTGAATAACTCCCAAGCTTCATCATCAGACAAGACAGGCACCTTAATACTGAATCCACAGTTCATGTCGCTGGAAAGCAGGCCATAATCTCTAGAGGTCAACAAAATCTTAATCTTGGTGTCACCATCCAAGGGGTCAGGGATTCCAATTTTGCGCAAATCCAAGTACTTCCAAAGATCATCTAATATTATGAGCCGCATATCCGTCCCTTGCTTCAACCTATCACGCAAACGACCAGCCCTTGCATCTTCAGTTGTTTCCAGTCGTTCCATTCCCAACTTCTCAGCAATCTCTTGTTGAATTTCACTAATGTTCGGATGGTCCGTCACTGTTGCCATGATCACATTTCCAAACATCTTCTCAACTTGTTCAGCTATAGTGGTCTTGCCCACACCGCCAGGCCCAGATAATCCAATCATCTTAACATTAGGATCTTTCAGTGCCTCCATTATCTGATTTACAACTGACTTCCTTGACTCCAACCCATCATTGCTTTTTCCAGTGCTTCTCCTCTCGGGAGCTTCACGATATGAGATTGTAGTAGTAAAGTCTCCACCAATTCCACGAACCTTAGCAACTTCTTGAGTCTTCTCCTTTGCTCTCTTACCGAATTGATACCTTGACTTCAAATTTAGACATCCTGCCTTTGATTCACTTTCTTCTGCTTCCCAGATTTGTTCTGCCTCCCCAATTATCGTGTTTACTTCTTCCATCCATTTCTCGACATCAGGCAAGATTTTGTCACCATTTCTTTTAGCTTCTTCAATTCTCATTTGCACGCCACTTTGTTTATCTGTAAGTCGCGTTACTTCGTTTTTTAGATCCTCAATGTTACCTCGGTAGCGAAAAATGTAACGAATATGCGGCCAAACCGCTTTTGTTGTACATTGCGCAATCATTTGACAACAACAAGCAGAGAAGCCAAAGTCCGCCATCCTTCACTCTGTTAAACGCAAAAACAAAATCTCAATTAAAAACATAAAATGATACATACAAATGATGATGTTTTAGTAATACTGATAGCACTTTTTTTGTCACAAAAAATAGTAGTATATTGCTCTTCAATAAAATGAACTCAAACACATTGTCCTAGCATGAAATACTGATATTTTAGTAATTGTGATTGCACTTTAGTTGTCAAGCTAAAATTATACACGTCAAACTCCCAAAAATTTAACTCAAGGCTAAAAGTATTATTTTAGTCATTCACGTCAAACACAGATTTCAATTTTTGTTCTCATAACTGTGAGGTCGTACGTTTATGTTCTCTTCAAGACTTCAACGAATCAAAAGTGATCTACTATCTATATATCAGAAAATCATTGTTTACTGACCAGAAAATATATTTGTGGCATTTCTTATTTTTTTTTCTTTTGTGCCAAATAAACAAAAATAATGAATAATCAAAAAAACAATGGCCACAACTTCTGCTTTAACTTTTAAGTATGCTTGGAAGAGAGGGCTTCTTATTTCTTTCTAATTATTAAGGGGGTTTTGGGTACAAAAATTAAAGGGCAAATTACACTTTGGTACCCTGTGGTTTGACACTATTTCACTTTGGTATCCTGTGGTTTAAAACTTGACACTTTGATACCTTGTGGTATTCTCCATTAACACTTTGGAACTATTTTGTAATTTTAACCATAACGAATTTTGAAAAAATTCATTATTGACTCCAAAAAATTTTCAAAAAATTACAAATAGGTCCCTGGATACATATTATCGAGAGACTAAAATGAACTTTAAAAAAATTTTGGGGTCAAATATGTAATTTTTGAAAAATTTGTTATGGTTAAAATTACAAAATAACTCCAAAGGGTACCAAAGTGTTAATGGAGAATACCATAAGGTATCAAAGTGTCAAGTTTCAGCACACATGGTACCAAAGTGAAATAGGGTCAAACCGCAGACTACCAAAGTATAATTTACCCAAAATTAAAAAAATAGAAGTACGAAGATTTAAAAGTAATATTTTTGTGTTTGGTATACATACGAAAGGAAAAAAAAACAATCCTACATAAGACATTAAGACTTAAGGAGGTAAGAATCTTATATGTACATAGCATAAAATTATTACAATATCATCAGACTTATTAGGGCTTGTTTCGAGGTATTTTTGTTAATGCAATCAGCCTTAGGAAATTGAATTGCTTTTAAAATGGGATGAATGAAATTTTGAAATGAGTGTTTTGATAATAAAATATGTTTGGGTAACACTAATTTGTCATCAATGGTATTTTTGACATGTGAAATTATTTAAATGAGTATATAATGATTGTAGTAGGTAAAAAAATTGTATAGGTATTTTAAAATTGTATAGGATTAGAAATAAAAAATTGACATTGATGAAAATGATGATGTGTTTGGTATTTAGAAAAAGGAAGAGATTCACACCTTTACTTTAAATACAAGTGGAAGAGGCTTTCTCTCAATCCCGTGTGAAAGTCACACCTTGCTTGATCTATTTTATTGCCAAGAATACATAGCAAAATAAGTTAAGATTTGCAAAAATAGAAGGATAGGAAAATATGGTTTGATGCTTTAATGTTAAGTTTAAATTAACTTTATTGGTTTAACTTACATTGGATCAACTATGAAGCTTCCCACTTGGAGGCAAGGAAATGTTTGATCTACCAACTAGAAATATCCTCTCTGCATTAACAACATATGACATATCATTTGCAATATCTTTGATTTGAGAAGAATGATTTCTAAAAGAAATAGACGAAGGAAAATCACACTAATGAAGAAAAAGACAAAGAAAACTAAGAAAATAATCTGTGCTTCTTAGTGAAAAAAAACTCATTTTTGTTTTTGTTTGACTGTGAAATGAATGGTCCGTTTTCAAGACTAATTTAACCTCGTTTGTTGACAATCTCAACTGGATAGAGAAAGTACTCTTTGAGAGCAATACGTAGTTTTGAACTCCTCACATTTAAACTTAAACGAGCGAAATATGACCATATTTAATGATTTGGAATAAAAAAAAATATTTTCTCAACATTTAATACCAATTTAAATATTTTGAAATATAAAAGACTAAAATAAACATTAAGACATAATAAAAATAGTCATTTGACCAACTTTATTTGTTTAACTTACCTTCTATTAATTATGAAGCTTCACACTTGGATGCAAGCCGACGTTTATCACCGCAACCTCCTTTGATAAACTATCTAGTTAAAAATTGGATGAAAGAATTACTATTAATAACACAAAAAAAATGTAAGGAACCGAGCGGATGAGAAAAAAAAAATAACAGTTAATTCAGGCCAAAAAAAAAAAAGAAAAAAAACAGTTAATAGACTGAATTTAGAAGATTATATACAAGTAATAAAAATGAGATACTACTCATTTGTTTTTTGCCAGAAAATGCTAAGTGAGAGTAAAACCCCAAAAGAAGATTATGAGAACTAAAGTTAATATTACATAAACAGAAGATTATGAGAACTAAAAGGAAAAAATCAATTAAGTTCAAATCAAATAAAAGGAAAATTTCTTCTTCTTTTTTTTTTCTGTAGAAACAGAAGATTATGAAAAGTAAAGTTAATATTATATAAGAGACTTCAGAGGTAAGAAAAAAAAAACCAAAGAGGAAATTATTGAAATCATGAAATGTTATAGATCAAATTCCATCAAAAAATAATTTTATCATCAAAATAAACTTACCCATAATTTGACCACTAAAATAAAATTTTGACAAAAAAAAAATTAAAAATCAATGGTTAAAATGTATTCTCCTATTAGCAAAAAAAAAATGCATAATATCTTCTAATAGTTAATTAAATTATATTTAATATTCTTTCTATCTTAAGCACTTACCCCTCTTATTAATTTATCTTTAACGAGTGGAATACGATGATTTACTTGAAGAAATATATAAGAAAATGACTTGAATAAGAATGAAACCAAAGAGGAAATTATTGAAATCATGAAATGTAAGTACGAATTATTTTACAACAAATTAAAGAAAATTAAAAAAAAATTAAAAGGAGGAGTGATGTAAAGAAGCAAACCAGTGGAAGAGGAAGAGGCTTTAATTTCTTGCTTTGATCTGTTGTAAAATAGAAATGTTAGTATGAGAATGAATAATAAAACAGCACAAAATAGAAACTTACAAATATTGTGAGAAGCTTCACACACACTTGGACTCCTGCAACTTCAATCCACTTCACTAGTGCTTCAAAGATTACTCTTTTTCTTTCTTTTGGATTTTTTTTTTAAAACAGTCGAAGGAAATTTTTTTTTTCTTTTTTGTTTGGGTTCAGAAACAGAAGATTATGAAAATGACAGACGAAAAACAGACTCAAGCTAAGATGCAAAAACGATGTTTTTTTTTGGGGGCTTTAAACTTTAGAAGCAGATAGTTGTGAAATTTGAAATCTAAAGAAGACAGTAATGCAGAAATTAATTTTTTTTTTTTCCTTTAAAGAGTAGAAAGGAAATTTTTTTTGGATTTAGAAACAAAGAGATGGTGAAAATCACACTAGCAGAAGAGATTCAAGCTAGCAGAGTAGGATCTGCAGCAAAAAAGAAGTTGAAAGAAGCAAACCTTTTTTTTTCTTTTTTGGGGGTTTAGGAACAGAAAATTGAACTGAGAAAGAAGACTAAAATCACAGAATGCAAGAAAACAATAACACAGAAATTATACTGAAACAAGATATTTTTTTACTTTTTTATGCTTCTTCAGAGTAGAAAATACAAAACAGAGAGAAAAGAAACAGAAGATTGTGAAGATCAGAGAGAAAATGGAGAATGAAGGCGAAAGAAGTGTGAAATGAGAGAACGAAAACAAAGGAATTGTGTGTTGAGATGAATCGCTGGGTTTGAAGTTTGTGAAAAGTGTGGTTTTTGTGTTGATGGTCTTCGGTCTTCCTTCCATCTCTCTCTTGTACCAAAATTCCACACCACAGTCTGATGCATCTCAGCCATCCAATTCAGTACTGTTTGGTTTGAATTCATGGTGAATGTCGTGCCACGTATCATCACTTTAGAAATATAATGAATAATGAATAATAATAATAGTAATAATTGAATAATTGAATATAGTACTCCAACAGTCCAACGTTGTCCTTTCTTACGTGTTAGTTCTAAATTCTAAATTTGTAATAAATGTTTGGGTTTTGCTATAAAAAACTCCATAGCTTAAGCTATGGAGTTTTTGTGTCCATCTCTCTCTTATCATGATTTTGATTTCCATCAATTATCTAGGTAAATGTGTCATGAGAAGAGAGAGATAGACACAAAAATTCTATAGCTTAAGCTATAGAGTTTTTTATAGCAAAACCCTAAATGTTTTTGTTTATCTGTATGGACTATGGTCTATGGACCCATCTATCATTCACATTTCACAGTACTATTTCCCTGCATTCATGTACTGTGTTTGAAAAAAGTGGATCTCACCTCTCAAATCTCAATGAACAATAACTTTTAAACCTACTTTTTGTGAATGTGAGAGTCAATTATTTTTGACAAAATTACTCTTACTATTTTTAAAGTAGGAGGATTATTTTTAATTATACCACTAATGTTTTTTTATCAATTATATTTTTAATATTTTATATTTGAGTTAATTATATATTAATTTACGGGGTGTAGTTAGATCAGGTTTTGGTCAAGCTTAAGACCCCCGGTCAAAACCCGGGTCGGGCCAGTTTTTTAAAAAAGATATGGTGCACGGGCTCCCACTGTTGCCTTTTCAAAGGCAAACTTGCGAAGGATGCATATTTGGAAAGATGCATAGATTGCCATTTACAAAAAATCTTGGAGAGCAAAAGCTCCATTTGAATTAGTGCATGCAGATATTTGGGGATCATCAAGAACTCCCACTCTTGGAGGAAAGAGATATTTTCTATTGTTCGTGGATGATTGTACCCGAATGATGTGGGTATATTTTATCGAGCAAAAGTCAGAAGCTTTCTCATGCTTTACACAATTCAAAGCTCTAGTTGAAAAGCAGAGCGACCATCCCATCAAAGTGCTGAGGACAGATCGTGGCGGAGAATTCAACAGTCAGAAATTCATCCAGTACTGCAAGGAGCAAGGAATCAAGAAGGAGCTTACTGTTCGTTACACACCGCAGCAAAATGGCGTAGCAAAAAGGAAGAATAGAACTATTGTTGAGATGGCACGAGCGATGCTACAAGGCAAGAATCTACCAAAACACTTTTGGGCTGAAGCCGTACATAGTGCAGTATACATTCTCAACCGCTCACCAACGAAAGCTGTTCTAGACATGACGTCGTACGAAGCTTGGACGAAGAGGAAACCAAGAGTTGATAATTTTAAAGTTTTTGGATGCATTGCCTACGCTCACATTCCAAATGCAAGCAGAGAGAAGCTGGACCAGAAAGGAGAAAAATACATCTTTATTGGCTACAGCGATGAATCAAAGGGTTATCGTCTCTACAACCCAGATACAAGAAAGCTAGTTTTCTCCAGAGATGTGATATTCGACAAAGGAGCAAGTTGGAAGTGGAAGACACAATCACCCGAAGGAGCTCAACATTTTGAAGAAGAAGAAGAGACTATGCAAAGCGACCCAAACACAAGTCAACCATCAAGCTCAAGTTCAACTCAACCGTCAAGTTCAAGTTTGACTCAACCATCGAGACCGAGTTTTTCACCAGAATCACCTCCAAGGAAGATGCGGTCATTAGAAGAAATTTATGAAACATGTGATGTTGCATTCTTTTCTTGTGAACCTCAAAAGTACGAGGAAGCAGTTAAAGAAGAAGAATGGTGAAAAGCAATGGACGAAGAAATCAAAATGATCGAGAAAAATCAGACATGGGATCTCGTCGACAAGCCAAAAGAAAAGGACATCATTGGACTCAAATGGGTTTATAAAATCAAATACAATGAAGATGGATCAATCCAGAAGCACAAGGTTCGACTCGTTGCAAAGGGGTACTCCCAGCAGCCAGGAATTGATTTCAACGAGACCTACGCACCAGTAGTTCGAATGGAAACAATTCGATTGGCACTCGCTTTAGCAGCACAATTAAAACTACAAGTTTATCAACTAGATGTCAAGTCAGCATTCTTGAATGGAGAAATTGAAGAAGAAGTGTACGTGGAACAACCTCAAGGCTACGTGGTTCGAGACAAAGAAGAAAAAGTCTACCGACTAAAGAAAGCACTCTATGGAGTGAAACAAGCACCAAGGGCATGGAATAGCAAGATTGACAAGTATCTAGTCGATCGTGGATGTATAAAAAGTCCGAGTGAACCATCACTTTACATCAAGATACAAGGTAATCACTTCATCATTCTCTGTCTTTATGTTGATGATTTAATATACACTAGCAACAACGAAGAGATGATCGAAGAATTCAAGAAAGCCATGATGACCGAGTACGAGATGACCGACCTTGGTCTTATGAGATATTTTCTTGGAATGCAAGTGAAACAAAAGCCCGGACATATTTTCATCTATCAAGGAAAATATGCTGATGATTTATTGAAGAAGTTTAGAATGACAGACTGCAAGCCAACCTCTACACCAATGGGGACAAACGAAAAATTATCGAAAGAAGATGGAAAAGAAAAAATGGACGAGACAATCTATCGAAGTCTAGTTGGATCACTGATTTATCTCACAAACACCAGACCAGACATCCAGCACGCCGTCAGCATTGTATCAAGATTTATGAGCATGCCAAGCAAATCACATTTTACAGCCGCAAAGAGGATACTAAGATATGTCAAGGGTACAAAGAACTTTAGCATCATATACAAAGCTAAGAATGATTGCGACCTGATTGGCTACACAGACAGCGACTGGGCAGGAAGCATTGACGACCGCAAAAGCACAACAGGATATATTTTTCTTCTTGGATCAAAGATAATTTCATGGGCAACAAAGAAACAGAAGACCGTTGCACTTTCATCCGCTGAAGCAGAATACATGGCAGCAACAAGCGCAGCATGCGAAGCAGTTTGGCTAAGGAGAATTATGGAGAACCTACATCAAAGAGTCAACAGACCAACGAAGATCTATTGTGACAACATGTCTACCATCGCCATGACGAAGAATCCAGTATTCCACAGCCACACCAAGCACATCGAGATTCGTCATCATTTTATTCGAGAGCTTGTGGAGCAAGGAGAAATTGAGTTAGATTTTTGCAGGACTGAAGATCAACTTGCTAACATTTTTACAAAACCAATGACAACAGAGAAGTTCATCAAGATCAGAAAAATGCTCGGAGTCACAAACCTTTTTTAGATTATGGGGGAGTGTTAAGAATAATCAAGAAAGGTTTGATCCTAACATAATAATAAAATAATATTAAATATCTAGATATTAAATTAATATAATATAAAAAAAATCTAGTTGCCGACATTGCTACAAGTGTATATATATATATATATGTGTGTGTGTGATGTAAGGCAAGTGGCAAGTAAGAGAGAAAGAGGACAAGTGGCATGTGAGAAAAGGCAAGAAAGTGAGAGCATCGTGGAGGACAAAAGTGTGTGGCATAAGTGAGTGGAAAACATAATTAAAGTGTGAGTGCATATAATATATAAAAGTGTAAATTGTAATTGTGATCCCCCATTTATAAAATTTCTTTTCAATTTAGTCTCTCCATATCTTCCGCAAATTTCATCGGAAACTATTGGGAAAAATCTAATAGAAAGAAATCTTGAGTTGTAAATAACATCCAATTGTTATTTTAAAATAAAAAAAATATTAGTAAGGAAAGGAAATTCTTAAACCACTATATACAATTTAAACCTTTCTGTCATGAACTTTGAATTATGAAACAAATTATTTAAAGCATCAATTTCTTATTGGATGTCCACTAGATCTTTGCATCACTTCTTGAGTTCTTCGTATTTAATTATTATTATTATTAGTGGCAATCATATTTTTCTTCATTTCCTGGTTTCTAATATAATATGTAGCGACTAATCCAATGAATAAAATATGCAGTGACTACAATGATGTAATATGAAAAGTTCAGAGGTTAATCAAAGTTGATAGAATTTTCGACCAAGACTATATTTTCAATAAAATTTTAATCAATCCAATTGATTACTCTATGTATTAAATACATAAATTTGCATCAAACTTTAGATTAGGTTCGAAAAATTCATGTGGTGGATTTTCACAAAATTAAGCATACGAATGAAAAGCTGTAAACATCCAACATACATCTCATGTACATCACAAAACTAGAATAAACATAAGAATAGCGTGGCTCTGATACCACTGTTGGGAAATTTAATAATTAAAATAACAACCCTAACTCTTAGGGAGTTATAACCAACTTATTAATTTCCCTAACAAATTGAATTAAAATATTACCCTAATATCTTAATTCAAATTTGAATCTTGAAATCAAAATCAAATCTTGAATTCAAATTCAAATCTTGATTTTAAATTAACAAAACATTTTTATTAATTAAATCAAGAGTGAGACCTGCTCATGGGCCCAAGTAGTCATGGACTACTTGGGCCCAAGCCTATGAGACAATATCTATTGACTAATACAAAAGGCTTGGGCTTATAATAAACTTATCCACTAACTACCCAAACCAATCAAGTAACCCAATCAATACCCATGGGCTACCTGAGACTACCCATCCAACTTAGTCCCTAATTTGGTCCACGGTCGCTTCCCTCTCCAAATCTCCATCGTCTTCGTCGCTTCCCTAATTTGGTCCAAATCTCCATCGTCTTCGTCACTTCCATCTCCAAATCTCCATCATCGCCTTCAATTTCTCGCCTGGTTTCTCGCTCGGAGGCTCGTGTTCGGGACGAAAGAACAGAAGAACAAAGCCGCCTACGAGATTCGTTTGCTAACAAAATACGGTTTGTTCGATTTATTTATTTGAATTCATTTTTCATTGTTTGTTCGATTTTTGATGCCACATCTGTTTTTCGATTTGATTTCTATGCCACATCTGTTTTTCGATTTGATTTTTACTTTTTGGATATGCCACTCCTTTGTGGTTATTACTTAATTATTGCCATGTGTGGCATTTATTAAAGAGGTTGATGATTGTGGCAACTCGTGCCTCTAACTAGCAACAAAACAGAGCATAACAAAGAACGAAGCCACTCATTTGTTCAATAAAAATTTCTAGTATAACTTATTTTTACTTATTTATTTTAATTATATTTTTAGTGTTCTTAGTTACCGCTTCTGATACGATCGACTTGCCAAGATAGAATTGAAGCAGTCAATCTATGCACTTGCTTATGTAATTTCACAATCTTTCAAACTGATTTCTTCTTCTTCTTTGGCTTCTTCCCACCGCTCAGAAACCATGTCAAATTATTGGATGTATTGAGATTGCTTCTCTTGTTTTCTTTAGCCTTTTAATTGATGTTAAGTAGCCTTTAATTTTTCTCTATAATATTACTGCAGCCAGCTATTCCTTCCCAATGCTAAAACATGTGCATATATATAAATATCTAATATGCTTAGATTTAAAAATTTAATCTTGAACAGTAGTCCAATCCTCTGATTTTGTGTAACAAGGTCATGTTGTTTAGTTATGTTTAAATTTCAATTTGGATCACAATTATTTG
>QANZ01055299.1:9075-29635 GCA_003254925.1 Chamaecrista fasciculata | reverse complement strand
GAGATCTAAATTTTTGACTTACCATCTTTAAAATTAAAATCACTATTTTCTCCGCCTTAATATTCAGGAGATCTAAATTTTTGACTTACCATCTTTAAAATTTTCAATTCAAAATATATTCAGGAGATCTAAATTTTTGATTTACCATCTTTAAAATTAAAATCACTGTTTTCTCCCTCCAAAAGGTCCGAGGGAAGTGTCCCTGTCGTCGGCGTCCGAGGGGTAACTCCGGCAATGCTCTCCGAGGGGTGTAGCAAGGGGGGTGTCCCCATTGTCGGCGTCCGAGGGGTAACTCCGGGTATGCTCTCCGAGGGGTGTAGCAAGGGGGGTGTCCCCGTTGTCTGAGGAGTGCAATCGGAATTACCATCCGCGTAAGAGACATCCGCCAGTCCTGGAGAAGTGTCCGAGGAGAAGGGATCGGGATTTCCTTCCAAGTGTTCGTCAATCCTCTGAGTGGAGGGTAGCCTCCAATCCTCCGAGTGGAGGGTATCCGTCAATCCTCCGAGTGGAGGGTATCCGGCAATCCTCCGAGTGGAGGGTATCCGGCAATCCTCCGAGTGGAGGGTAGCCTCCAATCCTCCGATTGGAGGGTATCCTACAATCCTCCGAGTGGAGGGTAGCCTCCAATCCACCGAGTGGAGGGTATCTGGCAATCCTCCGAGTGGTGGGTAGCAAACAATCCTCCGAGTGGAGGGTAGCCTCCAATCCTCCGAGTGGATGGTATCCTGCAATCCTCCGAGTGGAGGGTAGCCTCCAATCCACCGAGTGGTGGGTATCTGGCAATCCTCCGTGTGGAGGGTAGCCTCAAATCCTCCGAGTGGAGGGTATTTGGCAATCCTCCGATGGAAGGTAGCCTCCAATCCTCCGAGTGGAGGGTAGCCTCCAATCCTCCGAGTGGAGGGTATCCTGCAATCCTCCGAGTAGATGGTAGCCTCCAATCCACCGAGTGGAGGGTATCTGGCAATCCTCCGAGTGGAGGGTAGCCTCCAATCCTCGGAGTGGAGGGTATCTGGCAATCCTCCGAGTGGAGTGTAGCCTCCAATCCTCCGAGTGGAGGGTATCTGGCAATCCTCCGAGTGGAGGGTAGCCTCTAATCCTCCGAGTGGAGGGTATCTGGCAACCCTCCGAGTGGAGGGTAGCCTCCAATCCTCCGAGTGGAGGGTATCTGGCAATCCTCCGAGTGGAGGGTAGCCTCCAATCCTCCGAGTCGGCGCCAGTGAAAACTACCTAGCTGGATCAGGGTAAATCTAACCTTGAGTTCCCAACGTGTTGCAGTCTCCGAGGGCCCTGGAGTCGTCGGATCCTGCAAAAGAGGAAGCAAAGGGGGTTCCCTGCGATCCTTGAGAGGAGGCCATGGTTGTGACCTGCAAGAAGGATTGCACAGGGGGAGGCCCCTGTGAATCCACTCCGAAGCTCAAGTTAGAGAATGTGGGAGATGGGAGTAAGAATTGTAGAGAGATTCATTACTTACTTCGTTAGGGTTTTATAGTGTGTATTTGTAGAAGGAGGAAGTAGAGTGTGGTGGGTGGTTGATGGTGACTTGTGCCTGTAGAAGAATTATTGCTGTTTTCTCCCTCCAAAAGGTCCGAGATCTAAATTTTTGACTTACCATCTTTAAAATTAAAATCACTGTTTTCTCCGCCTTCCCCAATCATCAAATACTTTGATTATTTTAACGTATTTTGAATTTTCAAATTAAATATTTTGAGGTAAATTACATATCCGATGTTTGCTCTGTCATCATAAAAGGGTCCTCTATACAAAATCTAACCTAAATTTTGACTAAACGGTCATTTTAACTATCTATTACTTTTATATGCATTTGACTTCGTCATTTATAATTGTAACAAGTTGCAGTTCATAAAACGATGACGTCTCACCAACAACAATTGAACGGTCAGATTGGATGTAATAGAACCACACCCGGTAATTTTTTGTTTATGTCGTTGGAATTTATCAATTTACGATTTGATATCTTTTTTCAGCTAGCTTTATTCTACCATATTTCCACAGGGGATACCTCTAATGTATTGAATCATAATCCAATGTTTGTTGACACACAACACTCTGACACGAGGCATGGTACTGGTAGTATATTTTTTCACGCAATAGTTGGTCATTAAACAGTGTTTAAATACAGGATTGTCAGTTCAATCTTTATATAGTGTTTTTTGACATTTCATGTTTCCATTTATTTTTGCAGAGTTTGCGGGTAATACCAGTCGTATTCGCACTAAGAACATGCTATCTGGTATGGATATATAGACGTTGTTGTATAACATAGTATAGTACGATTATATGTGTCTCAATATAATTGTTTAAATAAAACACACAAGATAGTTACAGCTCTGATTCTTTCATCTTATGTTTCAAGATTGAAGGTTTTGTTAAATTTACATTCGTACGTTTGTCGTTACATACTTAAAGTGGTACATGATTATTTGAATGTGCATTATCACAGGTAACGAGAGTCAGAAGCGTCAAATTGTTGGTAAGTTGCGTTACTAAACCTATTAACGTGTAAGTTATTATGTTTATTTTTCCGTGAGATGAGTGATTGTATGTTATATGTGTTTCAGAATACTGGGATATTGGAGATCCTAACTGTACTTGTGAAAATTGCTTTGCTCAACTTTGGGAGCACGAGAGGGTGGACAAATGGAAACCTACATTACATCCAAAATTTTCCTTGTGTTGTATGAATGGGAAGGTTTAGTTGCCTCTTATGAAAAAACCTCCTGATATTTTGTCTAAGCTATTTAAGAAGCAACACCCTAGCAGCAACAATTTCTTGAAGCATATCAGACAGTACAACAATATGTTTTCTTTTACATCTATTGGTGGGAAGATTGATCATGCCATTAACAATGGTGGAGGACCTTACGTTTTTAGACTGAATGGTGAAAACATGCACAAAATCGGTAGCCTACTACCAGTCGATGGTCAAGCCCCTAAATTTGCACAACTTTTTATTTTTGATGGAGTTGATGAGGTTTCTGACCGCTTGACATATGCATGGTATTATCTTGAATTTGCTATTGTGTCCTATAGATTTCAAACGTATATGAAAGTTATAACTTGTGTTTTCTTATCAGGAAAGGTGGATCAAGTGATAGTTGTGAAGCGTTCATAGTGTTACAGCTGTCACAGATGCTAGACCAATGCAATCCACTTGTGGAATCACTTAGGAATGTGAAAGAGAAGATGAAGAGAAACAACTCAAAAAAACTTCGGCTCAGGTTAATCAAAAAGCGGAACACTGACCCCAGGGTGTACAATCTCCCTCATGTGTCAGAGGTCGCTGCACTTATAGTTGGAGAAGTGGACATAAACAAGGGTAATAGAGACATTATTATTGAATATAAATGTGGTAAACTTGAACGTATTTCTAAGCTTCATCCATCATATTTAGCTTTACAATACCCGTTGTTTTTTCCTTATGGTGAGGATGGATACACAGAAGATATACAATATAGACAAGGATCTATACCTATTGGGAGAAAGCGGAGAACGGTTTCCATGAGAGAATTTTTTGCTTACAAAATTCAGATGAGGGACAGTGACCATTCACTTATTTTGTACGGTGGGAAATTACTGCAACAATTTATAGTTGACGGATATTCAACTGTTGAGAGGGATCGTATTGATTATATTCTATTTAATCAAAAAAAAATTTGAGCAGCAAGTTATAAGGGTTTTCATCAAGCAAGAGCTGCAGGGGTAGATCAGCCGGCTTCAATTTGTAAGAGAATAATACTTCCATCTACCTTCATAGGTGGCAAACGAAACTTGCAGGAGAATTTTCAGGATGCTATGACTATTTGTCATGCACTCGGGTATCCGTCTCTGTTTATTACATTTACATGTAACACAAAATGGCCGGAACTTGTGAGGTTGTTTTCAAAGTTTGCTTGTCATGCCGAGGATCGTCCTAATATTGTGGTTAGAGTATTCAAGATTAAACTTGACCGACTTATTAGAGACATTACCAAGGATAAGTTGTTTGGTAAATATTTAGCAGGTACGTTATAGTCCTTTTATATATCCTTAAATTACGTGTTGACTTATTTAGTGTTATGGTTGCAGTTGCTAGCCTTTTTTTGTTATAAATGATAAATTTATTTGATTTGTTTTGTGCAGTTGTCGCCACTGTTGAATTCCAAAAACGTGGTTTACCTCATGCACATATATTGCTGTGGCTAGATTCTGCTTATAAGCTTGCAACGTCTGACCAGATTGACGTTGTGATTTCTGCAGAAATTCCGGATCCTAAGAAGGATCCTGAGCTATATGAGGTTGTAAGCTCTTGTATGATGCATGGACCGTGTGGGGCTGCTAGAATGAGTTCTCCCTGCATGGTAGATAAGGTGTGTTCCAAACATTTTCCCAAGAAATTTACTTCAAACACAATATTTGACGAGCAGGGTTATTGTAAATACAGACGCAGGGACACTGGTATTACAGTCGTAAAAAATGGTGTCCATCTTGATAATCGGTAAGTTGTCCCATACAATCGATATCTTCTTCTACGGCATCGAGCCCACATTAATGTGGAGCATTGTAACCAAGCACGGTCGATTAAATATCTTTTTAAGTATGTTAATAAGGGTGTTGACCGTGTCACAGCAGCTGTATTTGATGTTGATGAGATTAAGCAATATTATGAATGTAGATATATATCACCTTGTGATGGTGCATGGAGGTTATTTGGGTTTTACATAATGCTTAGGGAACCTGCAGTTGAACGACTACCATTTCATCTACCAAATGAACAGTCTATTATATTTGATGAAAATGAATCCATTGATTACGTTGCAGATCATAGTGAAACTGCTACGAACAAATTTCTTGCATTGTTTGATGCTAACCGAGATCATGATGAAGCTAAGAAGACTGTTACATATCAACAGTTTCCTTCTAAGTTTGTATACCACGACAAGGATAGGTGCTGGATGCCACGCAAACAAGGTTTTTCTCTAGGGAGATTATATTTTGTATCTCCAACTGCTGGTGAGCTTTATTATCTTCGGATGATGTTGAACATTGTGAAGGGTCCTACAACTTGGAAAGAATTTCGAACTATTGGTGGAATCCCTTATGATACGTTTAAAGATGCTTGCTATGCCTTGGGTTTATTAAATAATGATCAGGAGTTCATAGATGCTATTAATGAAGCTAGCCTGTGGGGTTCTGGTGTATATCTACGGCGTTTATTTGTAAGCATGCTAACTACCAACACGATTTCCAGTCCTGACAAAGTATGGGACCAAACATGGATGCACTTGGCCGAGGATATTTTACTAAGGCAAAGACACGTTTCGGGAGATCCTGGTGAGGATTGTCCTTATTTAATGTTTTAAATAGTTCATATAATGTTTGCGTATCTATAGTTTGCACGTTAGATTGTAGTCTCATACTGATATGTATTTGTATTTGCAGATCTTATTATCAATGAGGATCGCCTGAAGCAATTAACACTGTCTGAAATTGAATCCATATTACAATCTAATGGACATAGTATGATTGAATATCCTCAAAAGCCACAGCCACTTGTGGCGAAATGTGGTAGTTTCGAAAATAAACTTCTGATGGAGGAGCTCAGTTTCGATGTGGATAAGCTACTTTCAGAACACAATTCACTAATCTGTTCTATGACTGATGAACAAAAATATATTTATGATGTTATAATGATGCATGTACATGATGGCTTGCCTGGCGCCTTTTTTGTGAATGGTTTTGGTGGGAGTGGAAAAACATTCCTGTGGAATACACTTTCTGCTGCCATTCGATCGAAAGGTGACATAGTATTAGCTGGTTAGTAACTTCCTGTTTTTTTGGTGATTTTTTCTATTTGATGTTAGATGACAACACATTATTTTGTGAATTATGATATATTATTGATTGTTCAATCTACAGTTGCATCTAGTGGTATTGCATCACAACTGATTCCAGGAGGTCGTACTGCTCATTCCCGTTTTGCCATACCTCTGGATTGCCACGAGGATTCCACATGTAACATACTGCAGGGATCTCATTTAGCTGAGCTTATCCAGCATACCAAGTTAATCATTTGGGACGAGGCACCAATGTGCAATCGATACTGTTTTGAGGCACTTGACAGATCATTGCGTGATATAATGCGCTTCACAAATCCATCGAGTGAAGATATACCTTTTGGTGGTAAAGTGGTTGTGTTTGTTGGTGACTTTAGGCAAATACTTCCGGTTATCCCTAAAGGAACAAGGGAAGATATTGTAATGGCATCACTTTCGTCGTCTCATTTATGGTCATCGTTCAGATTATTCTCACTTTCTATAAATATGAGGCTGAACAGTGCTGATTCTGTTGAAGACGCTGAAGAGATAAGGAGATTTTCAGAGTGGACTCTGGCGATTGGAGATGGTAGTATTGGAGAGGTAATTGAAGATGGTCTTTTCCGAATCGAAATACCGTTGGATTTATTAATTCATTATGAATCTGGTCCTGTACAAGCTATAAGTAATGCTGTTTTTCCAGATATTCAGTTGAATTATTCTGATGCGAATTATTTCAATGATCGCGCTATTCTTGCTCCGACGCTTGATGAAGTTGACGATGTTAACCAAGTTTTGCTAGACCAACTTTCTGGTGTTGAAAAGGTTTACTCGAGCTCTGATAGCATATGTAATGAAGGACACTCATCATCTGATGCTGCAGATGTTGGGAAATCACAGAGGGAGCGCAGCGGAAAATAAAAAAAAAAACTTGACAAAATGCTAACTCTGTGATTCCTTCCAGGATCCACTAACTATGTTTATACCAGGAAAGTAAAGATGTTTACCTATTTTCAATTGATGACTTATCGTGTTTGCGAATTTGAGAAGTCCACTCCGACTGTCCTTCCTCTACCGGTGATCCACACGAGCAGTTTGGCAGATGCCCAGGTGCTAGCCTCCTTCACTTCTTCCCAAGTGAATACGGGAACTCTATCTATGATTCTTGAAAAATCAAGAACTGTTCTTGATTCTCAAGATTGATTGGCGAGTACTAATATTATCAGGTGCAGATCTAATTTTCTTTTCAAGAAAATCGACTCACTCTCATAATATTAGGACTAGGCGAATTTTCACTCTCAATGGGTGCTCTAGGCGAAATTCTTGGTCTGACCAAGAATTGATGTGTGTTGTGACTTGTGTTTGTGTTAGGCGCCTAGAGCCCTATTTATAGTGTTCTCATTCCTAATCTTAGGGAATCCTAATCCAATTAGTAAATCTCTAAGATATTGGATATCTTAAAATATCTCAATATATCTTTTGATTTATAATATTAAACTTAATATTATAATTCAAAAATAAATAGGTGGCAAATTAAATTTGAGACTCAAAATCAAATCTTGAGATCAAATCTTCATTGCTCAAATCCTATTGGTTGGAATGAGTCATGAGGAATTTGATTTTATAATTTAAATATTACTTTAATATTATTTATTATAAAATTCGAATTTGCCTATCTTTCAAACTCAAAGTGCAAGATCAAATCTTGCACCCCAAGAAACAAGCTAGGCGCCTTCCTCATGTGTCCTTGGAGGAATTCTATAGCAACCCAAACTCCTTAGGTAGTTATAACTAATTCCTAACAATTTTGAATAAAAATATTACTTTAATATCTTTTAATTCAAATCCCATATCTTTTCAAAAGATATTCTTCTTATCTTTATTTAATTAATAAAACATTTTCATTAATAAAATTAAGATAATAGAGGCGCCACCCTCATCTCTTGTTTTCCTAATATTGGTGAATTTAATAAATCAATAATTTCCTAACTTTTAGGAAACTTATTTAATTTATTATTCCCTAATATTTTAAACAAGAATTTAATTGTAAACTATTTAACAATTAATTTATATTTAAATTTGTCCAACAAATTTAAATACTATAATCATAGATATTTATCTAAGACAAGATTCAATGTCCTAAGACATTTAACTATGTCTTAAATTGTGTCACCAAAGTGACTCACGAATTAACCCTAATTCGTGTCCCAAAATTAGCATCTTGATCCTGCTCATGTGTGACCCAGCAGGCCTCACGTGAAGTTGGCAGCAAGTCATCTTATGACTCACAAGTCGAGAGCGGACTCTAGCAAGCCATCACGACTACCCAAAACACGCGAGTTATCGCTTTAACGTTTTTAACGATTTAACCTAAATACCACCTTGTCATAATTCCTATTGTCTCACGATATTTTGGTCATGGATCAGGCACGGGAATGTCATCCATAATCCAAACCATAACTTTCTCGATTTCCTGAGTTAGTCCCAATTCCCAGCGTGGCCACGCATTTCTTGGACAGACTCATCGAGGGCGCCAGTTAAATATCTCTCATCTTAATGAGGGACAAAATCCCATCTTGGTCAACCACATTCCTTTGCACGGTAATCAACCAAACCCGTACCTAGCCTGTATGGCTACCCTGCTACGGGTAACGTTGGACTAGGCCAAAGTTTGACAACTACAATGCCGGAATAGTCAAGACCTCAGGTCTAAGGCTATCGTGACAGGTGTACAGGAGAGGCTCGCTTATGACTAAACCCATGCAGGACTCTCCGGGTCGGTCCAGCAATTTGTAACCCTTACAAAATTGCACCATGACTCTCGAGAAGCATCTAGTGCATGTATCTCTATACACCGAGGTCATGCTGGTCTTAGTTCATCTACGTTCCCACGTGAATGATCGACCAGGGACAAATTTAGATTAATTATCATATAATTAATCAAGGATTGTTATCATAGTAAACACGCTAATAATATGATAACCATTAATTTATCTCCATAAATTAATTAATATGTTCAAAACATATTTATAAAATGATTGGCCCTAGGGCACAATCTCCAACAGCAGAAACATACACTACTGAATTTCTCAATTCTATTAGAGGTTCTGGTATGTCATCTCATGAGATTAGGTTGAAAGTTGGAACTCCTATCATGTTATTACGGAATATTGATCGAGCTATTGGTTTATGCAATGGAACAAGGTTGATTGTTTCGCGCCTTAGTGACCATGTAATTGAAGCCACCTTAATGGCTGGGAAGTGTGCTGGCGAGAAGGTTTTAATTCCTCGCATGAATATTATACCTTCTGACATGAAACTACCATTTAGATTACAACGCAGACAATTTCCAATTACTGTTCCTTTTGCTATGACAATCAACAAGAGCCAAGGACAATCTCTTTCAACAGTTGGTATATTTCTTCGTCGCGATGTTTTCACTCATGGTCAATTGTATGTCGCAATTTCTAGAGTTCGGTCACGTTCTGGTTTGAAGATCTTAGTTTCTCAGAAGGGGGATGGACAATCATATGTTACATCTAATTGTGTTTACAAGGAGGTATTTCAGGGTTTGAGATGAATTTGTCAATTCTGTTTATTTATTGTATATTTATGGTTATTTTGTCGTAATCTTCATTATGAACAAGATGAAAGTTGTCTTTAAATGTCTTTAACTTAATTATTCTATTTCATAATTTTTAGCTGTTCTTTTATGCATACTCCCAAATTATTCTTGCGTATTATATTAAAGAGCCTAAGTTCTGGTAATTCTCATCATATATATAGTCCATCCTTTATTTTAAAGTTTATCATATATATATATATATATTACTTAATTAGCATCATTTTCAATGCTTATTTTCATTTGTACGCAATATTAAACTTTTTGAATGTAACATATAAGGTGTAATATGATCATGCCCTATCTTCCATATATGGACTAATTTGGTATTTTTTTGGTACCGAACTCTTTGGATCTTATGCAATATATATTCTTTATTACTAATTACTATCTATATGTTGTTCGGTAGTTATTATCCTTTTATTTATTCATCATAGGTCGTTTTATGTATTGAATTTTTTTAAAGGCTGTATTATATTTTTGATGTACAATGGAGCTCACAATCTTCTACTTTCTAAAGCATTCACAACCCGTGCATCGCACGGGGTTCACACTAGTAAAGACTAAAATTCAAGATTTAAAAGATTGACTTAAGATATTATGGTAATATCTTAAATCAATATTGTTGGAAAATAACAAATTAGTTATAACTACCTAAGAGTTAGGTTTGTTATTTTAGTTTATTAAATTCCAACAAAATAAAAGGGGACTAGGCGCATGGCTTGGTATCTTTTGGGAAGATTTGATCTTCCAAATTGATTCTCCAAGATTGCATTTGGATCCAAATTATAATATTAAGGTAATATTATAATTAGGAATTCAAGTCCTAAAATTATGATATTATTGTAATCTCATAATTTAATAATTTGATAATCATATAATTTTGGGAAACCCTAATTATAATTATCAAAACCTCAAACCCTATATATATGTGTGAGCTAAAGTCGACTTAAGAGAAGCCTCATGATACTCTTGGAATTTCGACTTTCCTTAGCTAATTCACAAGAGCAAAATTCGATTTTGGCTTTTGGTGAAGAGAGAGAGAAAACACAAACCTAGTTTCTAGAGAGAGAAAGTGGCGCATAAACCTAAAAGTGTTTTAGGGTTTGTGTGTCAAGGTTGTGTGAGATCAAGAATAGGATTCTTGATCATAGGCGCCATCTAGTCTTGGAATTCGAGAAGTGTTCTTGAATCCAAGAACACCGTAGATAAGGCTCCCGGTTCACTTGGAGAAGTGGAAGAGGCTACCACCTAGGCATCTACCAAACTGTTCGTGTGGATCACCGGTGGAGGGAGCACACTCGGAGTGGACTCCTCATATTCGTAAACACAAAGAACAGCCGATCGATTTGGGTAAATTCTTGTCCTTATACTGATACAGATCCATATAGCGGATCTATTGGGAAAGAAATCGCTATGTGCGTTGTTTTGGTTTAAAATTTTAATTTTATATCCGTTTCCGCTGCGTTATGTGCATGGCGATTTCCCAACAATAATATGATAACCATTAATTTATCTCTATAAATTAATCCAAATGTTCATAACATTTCACCTAAAATGATTGGCCCTAGGGCACAATCTCCAACAGACTTCCACTTGCACTAGGGTACAATCATCAATCTAGTTGTTCCTACTCCTAGGTACACTGATCAATGCGTCTAATCCCCATACACGATACATGTCGCTCATGTATGACCCTTGCAAGAGGCTTGGTCAGAGGATCAGCAACGTTATCCTCGCCTGCTACTTTGCATATCTTCACATCACCTCTGTCAATCATCTCCCTGACAAGGTGAAAACGTCTGAGTATATGTTTGGTCCTTTGGTGGGACCGTGGCTCCTTGGCTTGCGCAATAGCACCACTATTGTTGCAATACAGGGTAACGGGATCAGAAATGGTCGGAACCACACCAAGCTCAGAGATGAACTTTCTAATCCACACAACCTCCTTTGCTGCATCCGATGCTGCAATATACTCGGACTCCGTTGTAGAATCGGCAATCGTGCTCTGCTTGGAACTCTTCCAACTCACGCTGCCACCGTTCAGGAGAAACACATATCCGGACTGCGATTTAAAGTCATCTTGGTCGGTTTGGAAACTAGCGTCTATGTAACCCCTTACACATAGCTCCTCATCAATTCCACCGTAAACTAAGAACTCATCCTTAGTCCTTCTCAAGTACTTAAGGATATTCTTCACAGCGATCCAATGATCCTCACCAGGGTCTTGTTGGAATCGGCTCGTCATGCTTAGGGCAAACGACACATCGGGTCTTGTTGGAATCGGCTCCTCTTCTTCTTCTTCTTCTTCTTCTTCTTCAGATCTTCCATGTACAGCTTATAGTTTCTCTTCCAGTGTCCCGGCTTCTGGCAGAAGAAACAGACTGTATAATTATTGGGCTTTGCCTTCTTGGCAGGCGGCGGGTTAGGCTTAGCTGCAGGCTTGGTCCCACCAACCTCGTCGTCTCCTTTCCTCTTTCCTTTGCCCTTACCCTTTCCCTTGTTCTGAACTAGTAAGACAGTGCTAGGCGCCTTCTTTATGGATGCCTCAGCAGTCTTTAGCATCCCATGCAGTTCAGAAACGGTCTTCTCCATGCCATTCATGTTAAAGTTTAAGACGAACTGGTCATAACTTCCAGGTAGCGAATTGAGGATCAAATCCGTCGCTAGCTCTGGCACAATGGGAAAACCCAGCCTAGCAAGGTGATCTATGTACCCCTTCATCTTCAAGACGTGGGCACTAACATATCCACCTTCTGCCATCTTGCAAGAGTAAAGAGCCTTTGCTGTCTCAAATCTCTCTTGCCTTGCCTGTACTTGGAACATTTCCCTGAGATGTGTCATCATCTCATATGCCCCCATGTTCTTTAAGTTCTTTTGGATCTCAAGAACCATGGTAACCAGCATAAGACAGGCAACGTCCACAGAGTCACTTTGATGCTTCTCGTAAGCATCTCTCTGTGCTCTTGGAGCGTTTGCAGCAGGCTGTTCAGGGATGGGGTTCTCTAGAACATAGAGCTTTCTCTCCTGGGTGAGAACTATTCTCAGATTTCGGTACCAGTCGAGAAATTTAGTCCCAGTTAACTTGTCCTTCTCAAGGACAGATCGCAGTGATAGTGTTTGAACGTTCGTTGCCAGTTGATTCTACAATTAGATATGAAAAGCTTTAATTAGCAGGAAAAATAAAATTATATCCACCATTTTATAAAACCCAGTGAAATTTATTATTAGTGGCTAAGACCCATATTTCACCAAAGTTTACCGTCGCTGAGGGCGACCATGCACTCTTTGGCTATTTAGGTAGGTAACTCCTTACCAATCACATCTTTATGTGACTCTTAGATCCTTATGGGACTGTATCATCATATGATACTTATTATGGCATGTTTATCCCATCTAATGCCTTGAGGTCCAAAACCGTTTTGATAACCCCATTAAGTCACACGGTAAAACATGTGAATGGCTAGGTTCAAAACAACGAGGCCGAGGCCCAACCCCATATCATCAAGGTACAACTAAATACGTGTCGCTGAGGGCGATCACCGCATTTAAAGAACCAGGATTTCAACAGGCGTCGTGTTGAAACTCCCATTCACCCGTGTCTCCTCAAGGTCAAGGCAGATACGTGTCGCTGAGGGCGATCACCGCTCCACGATGAACAAGATTTTGACAAGGCGTTTTAGCGATGGCATTAAATGATGGAGATTATGCCCTAGGGCCAATCATCCTATAGATATGTTTGGAACATATCAATTAATTTATGGAGATCAATTAATGGTTATCATATTATTAGCATGTTTACTATGATAACAGTCCATGATTAATTATGAGATAGTTAATCTAAATTGTCCCTGGTCGCTCATTTGAGTGGGAACTTGAATTGAACCAAGACCAGCCTGACCTCGGTGCATGGAGATGCACGCACTAGATGCTGGGACGAGAGTCATGGTGCAATTATGTAAGGGTTACAAATTGCTGTACCGACCCGGAGAGTTCTGCATGGGTTCAGTCATTAGCTGGTCTCTCCTGTACAATCTGTCATGATGCCCTTAGACCTGAGGTCTTGACTATTCCGGCATTACAGTTGTCAAGCTTTGGCTTAGTCTAACGTTATCCGTAACAGGGTAGCCATAAGGGCTGAGTACGGGTTTGGTTGATTGTCGTGCTGAGGAATGTGGTTGACCAAGATGGAATTTTGTCCCTCATAGAGATGGGAGATATTTAACTGGGCCCCTCGACGAGTCTGTCCAAGGGAATGTGTGGCCACACTGGATATTGGGACTTACTCAGGAGATCGAGAAAGTTGAGGTTTGGATTTTGGATGACATTCCCATGCCTGATCCTTACCGAAATATCGTAGGACAAAAAGGGATCTGAACATGATAGTACTAAGGTTAAGTCGTTTAGGGGTTAAAACGATAACTCACGTGTTTTGGGTAGTCGTGATGGCTTGCTAGAGTCCGCTCTCGACTTGTAAGTCATGAGATGATTTACTGCCAACTTCACGTGGGGCCTGCTGGGTCACACACGAGCAGGAACCAGATGCCAAGCTGGAACACGAGTTAACCCTAATTCGTGGGTCACATTTGTGACACCGTTTGAGACATAACTTATTGTGGGACATAAAGTCTTGTCTTGAATTAATTATCTACAGATATATTATATTTAGATTTGTGAGACAAATATATATATATATATATATGATAATTGTTAAATAGATAATTGGATTAGGCTATTTACAATTATATTCCTATTTATAATATTAGGGGAATTATAAATTGGATAATGTTCCTAAGAGTTAGGAAATTATTAATTTATTAAATTCACTAATATTAGGACTAAATAGGATGAGGTTGGCGCCTCATATTTACAAGGAATTTAATTAATAAAAATGTTTTATTAATTAAAGTCATGGCTTGAAATTTGAAATTCAAATGAGATTTGATCTAGATTTCAAATGGATGAATTAAAAATATTAAAGTAATATTTTAATTCATAATTATAGGGGCAAGTCGAAAATCTAGGTCCAATTGGATTTAAATATTAATGTAATATTTTAATTCAATTATCTAGAGTTTGAGACTTGGTGAGATTGATTTAAAGATATTGTGGCAATTCTTTAATTCAATATTGTTGGAAAAATAAATTAGTTATAACTTCCTAAGAGTTAGTTAGTTATTTTAATTTATTAAATTCAACAAGATAAATAGAGGGAGATGGCGCAGGGGAGAGAGAGATTTGGGAAGATTTGATCTTCCAAATTGATTCTCCAAGATTGCATTTTGATTCCAATTTTAATATTAAGGTAATATTTTAAATTGGAAATCAAGTCATAAAATTGTGATATTAAGATATCATAATCTTATGGTTTGATAATTATATGATTTTAGGGTTTCCTAAAATTATAATTATCAAAGTCCCCAAACCCTATAAATAGGAGCCAAAGTCGACTTTCATAGAGATATCACAAGAATTGGATTCTTTGATAACCAAGCTAGCCAAGAGAGAATTTCGATTTTGCTCTAGGTTAGAGAGAGAGAAATCACACACAAGAATTGGATTCTTGAGAGTGAAATCACAAAAGGGTGAGAGCCTCATGCACATAGATAAAGTCGACTTAGCCTAACTTTTCACAAAGGAGAAATTCGATTTTGCCTTTGGTGAGGAGAGAGAGAGAAAATCGCATCCTTGCTTTCCTAGAGAGAGAAAGTGGCGCACAATATTAAGAGTTAATATTGTGTGACAAGGTTGTGTGGGATCAAGAAGAGTTCTTGATCAAGGCGCCAAATAGTTCTTGATAATTCAAGAAGAGTTCTTGAATTAAAAGAACACCCGTAGATAAAGGTTCCGGATTCACTTGAGAAGTGAAGGAGGCTAGCACCTAGGCATCTCCAAACTGTTCGTGTGGATTACCGGCGGAGGAAGGACGCGTCACGTGGACTTCTTGGAAACGCCCCGTTCAACTAAACGATTGAAACTCGTGAGGTATACCACTTAACCAAAAGTTTTAAATTCAGCTAGCGGATCCGTTCGGGAATTCTAGGACCTGGGCGTTTAAAGTTTTTTTATTTACAGTTTTTCATGCTTCCGCTGCCTTAGGCGCCCTTGAATTCCCAACAGTGGTATCAGAGCCACGCTAGTCTTGGATTTAAAACTATTTGTTTGTACATGAGATGTATGAAGTTTGTGTGTTTACCGCTTTCAATCACTGTTTTAGTTTTACAAAATTCACCGAACAAATTTTGGCTTAAGTCGATTTTTATAATCTAAGTGCAAAATTATGTATGAGATACATAAATAAATCAATGAGATTGATTTAGATAATTTTCTTGAATAATAGGGCCTAAGTCGAAATCTTTATATAATTATAGTTAAAAGTGTTTTAATTATAATATTATAAAGATGGTTTAAATTTATTAAAATTTGGAATTTTATAAATTTTGGATCAATAATTCGAAATTCTTGAATGAGATTCTTGAATTTTATAATTATTGATAATAGGCCTGAATTTAAAAAAAGGCATGTTAAAATTGCACAACCCTAAATTAAACACAATTTTAAAAGAGTTTTAAATATGTGTGTTAGTTACCGTGTTTGACATATTTATATGAATTGTTCATATTTGAATGTGTGGTGTTGGATATGGCTCTAGGAGGTTTATTTCGGTAAATACGGCCTGCGTGTCGTCTCCCTCTACTCTTATGTAATTTTACTTTCTGTTTATACCTCAATGCAACTGGGGTTTATTCACGTGTAATTTTATTTTTCTTTTAGAAAAGTTCTCTCATTGGCTTGGGAGAATTCTAGGGTAGATGAGCCATATCTAAACACGGTGTGCTGTTTTACATTTAGATGTATGAGATGCGCTAGATGTATGCTTAGGGTGCGATATTTTAACATGCTTAATCAAACAATACGCTATAGCCACGTATACGATACGAGCGTGGGATTTGTATGAGATACAAAATCCAGACACATGTTTATATGTATGAGATACATGGGGAAATAAACATGTGGCATGACTTGTTTAATTTTAAAAGGAGTTTTAGAATTAAACAACAAACAATTAAATCAGAATATTTCAAAGAAAATCAAACTCTTTTAGAAAATTTTAAGTCGTAATGTCATCGCTAAAACGCCCTGTCAAAATCTTGTTCATCGTGGAACAGTGATCGCCTCCGCGACACGTATCTGCCTTGACCTTGAGGAGACACGAGTGAATGGGATCTTCAATATGACGCCTATTGAAATCTTGGTTCTTTGGATACGGTGATCGCCTCCGCAACACGTATAGCAGTTGGGCCTTGATGATATGGGGTTGGGCCTCCGCCTCGTTATCTTGAATTTAGCCATTCACATGTTTTACCGTGTGACTTAATGGGGTTATCAAAACGGTTTTGGACCTCAAGGCATTAGATGGGATAAACATGCCATAATAAGTATCATAAAATGATACAGTCCCATAAGGATCTAAGAGTCACATGGAGATGTGATTGGTAAGGAGTTACCTACCTAAATAGCCAAAACGTGCATGATCGCCTCCGCGACGGTAAATTTTGGTGAAATATGGATCTTAGCCACTAATAATAAATTTCACTGAGTTTTATAAAATAGTGGAAGTATTTTGATCTGCTAATTAAATTTTTCATATCTCTAAATTGTAGAATCAAAATGGCAATTGATAGTTCATCATTTTCACTGCGACCTATCCTTGAGAAGGATAAGCTGACCAGAACAAACTTCCTCGATTGGTTTCGTACTCTGAGAGTTGTTCTCACCCATGAGAGGAGACTTTATGTTCTGGACAAACCTATTCCCAAAGAGCCTGCCAAGGGCGCTCCAGGAGCAGAGTGGAGGGCTTATGAGAAGCACTTCGATGACTCGCTGGAGGTCTCTTGTCTGATGGTAGACACAATGATCCCTGAGCTGCATGAGGGCTTGGATACATTGATGGCATATGAGATGATAACTCGTCTCAAAGAAATGTTTAGCTACCAAATCAGACAAGATAGATATGAGACCACTAAGGCTCTTATGTCTTGCAATATGGCTGAAGGTGAATTTGTCCACTACCATGTCATGAGGATGAGAGGGTATGTAGATCACCTTGATAGGCTGGGATTCCCTGTTCCACCGGAGTTTGCCATTGGTATAATCCTGTGCTCACTGCCTAAGAGCTATGACGCGTTCGTCAAAAGCTTCTTAAGGAGAGGAACAGAGAAGACAATTTCTGAATTGCATGGGATGCTCAAGTCTGTTGAGGCATCCATGATTCAGAAAAGGGAAAGGAAGTTGAAGGGCAAAGAAAAGAAAAAGGGAATCGAGCTGGATGGTGAGACCAAGCCAGAGGACGACCCTCAATCACTGCCAAGAAGGCAAAGCCCTCAGAGGAAGTATTCTGCTCTTTCTGTCAAGTGTCAGGACACGCGATGAGAAAGTGCAAATACTACTGGGAAGATCAAAAGAAGAAGAAGTGCGTTAAAGCATCTACTTCAGGTATCTATGTTGTAAAGTGTTCTGTTTCTACTTAAATCACTTGAGTATTGGATACACATGTGATTCTCACATTTGATCTGCAGGGTCTTCAGAGACGGTAGAAAACGAGAACGGGAGCGAGATGGACCTAGAAGTGGACAATGGAGCAAATGTTGCTGCCGTTGCTACTATGGGAACATGCGAGCTTGGACCGCCCCTTTCGGGCTAGTTTTATTGTTATTCTTTAAATGTTTAAACATTGTTTTCTCTTTATGAGGATAAGGTAGATTTTTGTGTAAACATTAAAGAATGGTTTCTATTTTAAATAAAATAATGTTTATTTGCTTATATGATTTGCAAAAGTAACCATTATATTTAAATTAGAACGATAACAATATTTATAACATCGATAACGGACTTTTGGCGATTGTTATTTATGCCATACAAACAAGAATCGCCTTGAAGCTTCATGATTTGGAATCATGTGATGCTTGCAAAGCCTTGTTTAAAATGGAAAGATAACAAGAGGCTTTCCTTTACTGCTCGCAGTAAAATAATGTCTGACTTAGTGGAGATCATACATGATTGATGTATGTGGACCCATAAGTATTTAAAGCTAAAAGTGATAACTCTTACTGAGTGCTTCAAAAGGCTAGATCTACGGCTACCTTTTGAAACACAAAATAGAGTCCTTTGAAATAAAGATTTCAAAGTGAAGTAGAGAACTAACTTGACAATAAAATATAGAACCTTCGATTGGATCAAAGGACAAGGATTTGAGTCAAAACTTTGCTAAACATCTTAGAAGCTGTGAGAGAGTCTCACAACTCACTCTTTCCTTAAGACCCCATGGTGGATGGTGTTTTGAGAAAAGATGTCAAACCCTATTAGATAAGGTTCGATCTAAAATGACTCAATTGATCTTATACCATCCTTAAAGGGTGTGCTCTAGAAGCTGCTGACTTCACACTAAACCATTTCGTCTATAAGATGCCATATGAGATATGGGATGATGAGAGGAGTCTCATGATGTCTTATGATAAATTTGGGGATATTAAGGTTTATGTTAAGCAAAGGGCTAAACGATAAACTGTCTCCAAAACTCTCAAGTACATATTTGTGGGATACCCAAAAGGGGGTATCAAGTCTGCTACCCATCTGACAACAAAGAGTTTGTAGTCAGAGGTGGACACCTTTTAGAAAGGAATTCCTTGTTTCCAAAGGAAACAGTGGGAGTAAGACAAATCTTGAAGGAGTTCAAGATCCACAAAACTTCAGAGGCACAGACGAAAGATAGAGAAGATCCGCAAGGTGTTGTGGAAGCTACTCTAAAACATAAGGACAATGAAGTTCTGACAGAACACGTTCTCAATTTCAAAGATGGGGATCTTTGGTCATTGAGAGCAGGGATGTGTTGCTCTAGGAGCGTGGTGAGCCCGCCACCAGTCAGGAAGTCTTAATCTTTGTTTTGATGAAAGCACCAAATAACTTTGGTTTCATACAAAACCTAGATGGGTCCTATGTTTACAAGAAGGTTAGTGGGAGCACGATTGCAGTTTTGGTGCTGTATGTCATGCACATATGGCTAAATTGAAAGCCGCATTACTATTTTAAAGATTATGAATCTTAAATAGTTTAATCACTTTCAATGAAGGATAAGAAGCTGAGATCTATGAGATAGTTCTCAGAGGAGCTTCTTAAATTGAGTCAAGAAGTACATTCTTGAATAAGATACTGAAGAGTTCAGTATGAGAGACTTCAAGAAGGGATTCATGGCGATGAATCAGGAATTGGTCCTTTGCAAAATCAGTGTTTCCTGAGACACGTGATGAGCAAGGACACATGAGTGGCATCCCATATCCTTCGGCAATAGGATCCATCATGGTGTACTAGACTCAACATGTCGTTTGCCCTGTATATGATAAGTTGTGACCCTGTTGAGGTTCACTGGAATGCTATCATTAAGGTCCTTAGTACTTGAGAAGCACTAAAGACAAATTCTTGGTACATGGTAGAATTAATGTGTAAAGTGGTTGCACAAGAAGCCCATTATTCAAGCCAACCAAGATTGATCGCAGTAATGAAATATGTATTCCCTGAACAGTAGAGATCGTAAGTTGGAATGGTTCCAAGCGGAATGCGATTACTGATTCTACAAGAATGGGTTAGTCGCGTGGAGACGCAGACTGTAAAAACTAATGTCTGAAGTATGCTTAAAGGTCATCCTGAAGAGACAGGAAGACGCCTAAGCGGGAAGGGGTTTCCCACTGACATTCCGACAGTGATGTACTCAGACAAGATCACCTCAAGACGGTGATACTGAGATATGTAAAAGTAGCAGTCGAGGATAATGTTGCCAGTCCTCTTGCTAAGCCCCAGCACAGGTTTACATGAAAATCATGTAACGTCAAATGGGAATTAGACGCACATTAATGGATGTTTCTAAGAGTTAGGAACAGTTTGATTAATGATTGTACCTAGTGCAAGTGGGAGTTTGATGGAGATTATGCCCTAGGGCCAATCATCCTATAGATATGTTTGGAACATATCAATTAATTTATGGAGATAAATTAATGGTTATCATATTATTAGCATGTTTACTATGATAACAGTCCATGATTAATTATGAGATAGTTAATCTAAATTGTCC
>QANZ01055296.1:28498-40715 GCA_003254925.1 Chamaecrista fasciculata | reverse complement strand
TTTACCGTGTTTTCCGCTGCGCCGACCCTATGATTTCCCAACATCATGGTGCAACTATGTAAGGGGTTACAAGTTGCTGGACCGACCCGGAGAGTCCTGCATGGGTTTAGTCATTAGCTAGCCTCTCCTGTACACCTGTCACGATGCCTTAGACCTGAGGTCTTGACTATTCCGGCGTTGTAGTTGTCGAACTTTGGCCTAGTCCAACGTTGCCCGTAGCAAGGTAGCCATACATGCTAGGTACGGGTTTGGTTGATTACAATGCTGAGGAATGTGGTTGACCAAGATGAAATTTTGTCCCTCATAAAGATGAGAGATATTTAACTGGCGCCCTCGATGAGTCTGTCCAAGGAAAGAGTGGCCACTCAGGAAAATGAGACTAACTCAGGAAATCGAGAAAGTTGTGGTTTGGATTAAGGATGACTTTCTCGTGCCTTATCCATGACCGAAATATCATGTGACAATAGGGTCTATGACAAGGTGGTACTAAGGTTAAATCGGTTTTGATAAAACGATAACTCACGTGTTTTGGGTAGTCGTGATGGCTTGCTAGAGTCCGCTCTCGACTTGTGAGTCATAGAGATGGCTTGCTGCCAACTTCACGTGGGGCCTGCTAGGTCACACATGAGCAGGATCTAGACACCGCTTAAAGGGACGCGAATTAGGGTTAATTCGTGAGTCAGTGTAGTGACACGATTTAAGACATAGCCGAATGTCTGGGACATGAAGTCTTGCCTTAAATAAAATCTACATTTGTGATATTTAAATTTGTTGGACAAGTTTAAANTACATATTGTTGTCAAATAACAATTTTTCTATCTAGTTGGGAACGTCAACAAACAAGGTCAAATTGGTCCTAAAAGTATACCGCTTATTTCACGGTTGATCTAACCATATTCTATCATGCCTTTCATTGTCATTTTAAGGCATTTTATGTTCATTTGGAAGCTAATTGCATGCCTTTATACCCTTTTATAATAGAATATGGTGTTTGAGGTGTGAAGCTTATTTGGACTAATTTTTGGTTGATTATGTGATTTTATCGTGTTTCATTTCTATAAATTGTTTAATCTTGAGAAATCTTGTAATCTTCGGTGTTTTTGGATCAGGTCCTAAGCTTTGGAAATCTCAAGGAAGAGCCGAGGATGCGAGGAACCGAGCTGGATTTATGCTGGATGTGCCACTTGCTGATTTTCTGTCCTTGCCAGAAGCATATCTGGCGAGCTAACTGGTGAGTTTCGCAGATTCTTGTTTTTAAGAGCCCAAACCCATTTCTCCAAGTTCTGACTCGTCCCAGCCTTCTATGACCTGAAAATCAACTAACTTCAGAGGTTTTAGGGTTGTTTTACCTCATTAGGGAGCCACCAACGAATTTCTCTCTTCACCATTTTCATTTCTTGCCATTTTCGTCCCTTGGAAGCTCTCTTGGTGGCTATGGTTGTTGGGTCTGATTTTGGGCTTGGTGGAGCTCATTTCTTTACCATGAGTAGCTAGACATCTTCACCCGGAGGAGCAATGAAGTCAAGCTTGAGCTAGGAGCACAATTTGAGGGAGTTTTCTCATGCTTTCTAGGGTTTTTGTCTTAGTTTACTTTCTCCTTAGTTAGGATNAAGTTTTATTCATAATATATGTCATATGTATTATTATTTTCTCTTATATGTCATGTTAAAGTCACAAAAAATTAATTTATATTTTAAAATTTATGAATATGTGTCGTGTCGGTGTCGTACGGGTGTCGGACACTGACACGTGTCCGACACGTCCTCAAAATGAAGTGTCCATGCTTCTTAGGTGACAGCAAACTGTTCGTGTGGATCACTGGCAGAGGAAGGACACTTGGAGTGGACTTCTCAAAGTCGTAACATTCAAACCGGGCCGATTGAAACATTGAGGTATACTTCTTCCTTTACTGGTTTAAATTCAAACAGTGGATCCTGTAGGAAATCACAAGTATTGCGCGAGTTTATTTTTTATTTTATCGCTTCCGCTGCGCTGCCGCTCTGTGATTTCCCAACACTTTCTCCATTTGATTTTCACATCTTTGGTAGTGTAGTTCATTTTAGTCCTTATAATTAAAAACCCCAAAAAGATTTATTGCTTTGTTTTAATCTTGTTTTAGTTAATTAGATAAACTTTCAAAATTGATCATATCTTTATAATTTCAAGTTCGAAAGCGACAAGAGTTACGGGTTACTTTTAACAAGTCATTTGAATTTGAAATCAGAGGTGAGAGAAATATGACTAAATTCAATAGTTTGGGACTAAAATGAAACATTTTGTCAACATTTAAGATCAATTTGAATATTTTGAAACATAAAGGACTAGAATGAACATTAGGGCTATATTTAGGACAAAAATGACCCTTTGACCTTTAATTTTTTTTTTTAAACAAAAGACATCTTGGTGCCCCTAACGTTTGAGGTCAATTTCAGTTATGCCCCCATTGTTTGTTCTGTGTCAATTTTGCCCTCAACATTTACATTGTTGTCAATTATACCCTAACCTCAATTTTTTGGGCCAAAGTCCTATTTTGGTCCCTCAAATTTGCTCAAAGATCTGTTTTTATCCCTAAGCTCAAAGTCCTTCATTCACCATCATCTTCATCACCACCACCACAATCAGCAGTAGCACCAACACCACCATCATCAACAGCAGTAGCACCACCGTCGTCGCCATCGAGCTTTTTTGGTGAGGTTTGTCTTCTTTGTCGAACTTTCCGGCAAGATATACGACGACCCTGACGACTACAAAAACTCCTAATCCAAGGTTTTTTAAACTCCTGAGTTTAATGGCAGCTTGCATTTTGCGAACAAATGACCCAAAATATGATTTTGGGCAATTGTGTAATTTTTCGGCGACTATGTAATTTTTCGATGGCTTGCCAGTCATTTTTTCACATAATGGAGGCCATCATTGAAATCAGGATGTCAAAAAATCTTTGATTAGGAGTTTTTGGAGTCATCGGAGTCGTTGTGTATCTCGTCGAAAATTTCGCCGAAGAAGAAGAACCTCGCCAGGATAGCTCGGCGGCGGCGGCAATAGTGGTGGTGGTGGTGGTGGTGTTGTTGCTGACGGGAGTGGTGGTGGTGGTGGTATTGGTGAATGTTAGCAGCCCATTCATGTATATTTTCTATCCCAAATGCCTCATTTTGATGGTCACACAATCCATTTAGGAGGCGTTTGGTACACGGATTGAAAAGACAGTCCTGGGATTATGAGCTCCGAACTAGAGTAATCCCGCGTTTGGTACGCGGATTGGAAAATTAGTCCCGAGAATATTGTATTCCCAGGAATAGGATAATTTCCTAAAATAACTATTTTCTAATCCCACCCTAGGGGGTGGGATTAGTCNTTGGACAGACTCATCGAGGGGCCCAGTTAAATATCTCTCATCTTAATGAGGGACAAAATCCCATTTTGGTCAACCACATTCCTCAGCACGGCAATCAACCAAACCCGTACCTAGCCCTTATGGCTACCCTGTTACGGGCAACGTTAGACTAGGCCAAAGTCTGACAACTACAATGCCGGAATAGTCAAGACCTCAGGTCTAAGGCTATCGTGACAGGTGTATAGGAGAGGCTCGCTTATGACTAAACCCATGCAGGACTCTCCGGGTCGGTCCAGCAATTTGTAACCCTTACAAAATTGCACCATGGCTCTAGAGAAGCATCTAGTGCATGTATCTCTATACACCGAGGTCATGCTGGTCTTAGTTCATTTACGTTCCCACGTGAATGATCGACCAGGGACAGTTTTAGATTATTTATCATATAATTAATCAAGGATTGTTATCATAGTAAACACGCTAATAATATGATAACCATTAATTTATCTCCATAAGTTAATTAATATGTTCAAAACATATTTATAAAATGATTGGCCCTAGGGCACAATCTCCAACAACTTTCACTTGCTACAAATTTATGAAATGTAAAGAAAGTAGGATTAAGTTTGTTGGATTCGACACCTAACAGTGAAGATGATAATGAATGAAGAACTTTGAGTTGAGGGACCAAAACGGAACTTTGAGGAAACTTGAGGGACCAAAATAGGACTTTGACCCAAAAAATTTGAGGTTATGGTATAATTGACAAAAATGTGAAACGTTAGGGGTATAAGTGTATTAGTGACAAAAAATAAACATTGGGGACATAACTGAAATTGATCTCAAACGTTAGGTGCACCAATAGGTTTCTTTTTTTTAAATGGTTATTTTGTGTTTATGTTGCTTGTACATTTTATGACGAAGAAGCAGCTAAAACCTAAAGGGAAAAGAACAAGAAGAAAAGGAGATAGGAGTTGCGCGTACCAAATGACAACAAAAAACGAAGAGTCAAGGAGAATGTGAGTGTGGTTGGAGAGGATGTCATTTCTTGACTCCGATCATATCAAGTGTGAATAGAGAAATTAAACATACATATTCCTCTGGTCTCTTTTTCCTTATTAAAATTGTAATTAACCCATTTGGATACCCATGGATAGTTTCAAAGCGCCTTTCACTAAGATATCTTCTCTATCAAGTAAATTTATTTTTTTGGCCTGACTCTATCAAGTAAATTGAAATACTAATTGAAAGAAAAAAGTGAAAATGATGTAGCAAGTCCTCTGTGACATGCTATATAAAAAAACAAAATTAATCTAATCCTCCAAAAGCTTGAGTTGGCGGCAAATGCATGTTAAGAAGACGACCCAATTCAAGCATAGAACTTTAATTTTCAAAGCTAATGAGATAAAGGAATGGATTTTTTTTTTTTTGGTAAAATATACTTTGATACCATGTGGTTAGGACCGAATCTACTTTGGTACCTTTAGAGACAAAATTTAACACTTTGGTACCCCTGAGGTTTACGTCGTTAGCACTTTGGTACCCTGTGGTTATTTTCCGTCAAGATTTAACAAAAGTGCTGACGTGACTCAATCTTAGTCATTGATTTCTACTATATCTTATCTGTTAATTTCTATTCCTGCTTAAACCATATTTGACTCTTCAACAAAATTTATTTTGTGCGTTTAGGTCCCCTCCCTTTGGTAAAACGAATCAAAACACAACAAACTAAAAGAATTGATTTAATGAAACTAAATATTAATTATTTAATTTGTAAATTAATTCATGGGAATATTCTTCAAATTATTCAAGTTTACTTTCAAAATTTCATTTAAGTAGTTGTATTTAAATATGGGTAGGACTAAATTGTATTTATTTTCCAGATTTAGGACTGATATGTAATTATCACCCTTTTTCTATCTTCCAAAATTACATTTTGACCCCAAAAAGTTTTGTAATTTTTATTTTAGTCCTCAAATATCATGATCTAGGGACTTTTTTTGTAAATTTTGAAACTATTTGGGGGCATTCTGTAATTTTTGAAAAATTTTTGTAAAGTTTATCTATTCACCAGCGAACCACATAGTTTTAGGACTAAACTGCATTTTATCTTCCAAATTTAAGATTAATATGTAATTTTATTCTTTTTTCAATATTTTTCATAATTACATTTTGACCCTAAAAATTTGTTATAATTTTCATTTTAGTCCTCAAATATTATGATCTAGGGTTGTTTTGGAAAATTTTGAAACTATTTGGGGTCATTTTGTAATTTTTGCAAAAGTGCTAACAATTTTTTGTTAAATCTTGACGGAAAATAATCATAGGGTACCAAAGTGCTAACAGCGCAAACCTCAAGATACCAAAGTGTCAAATTTTCTCTTTCAGGATACCAAAGTGGATTCGGTCCTAACCATAGGGTACCAAAGTTCATTTTACCCTTTTTTTTTACCAAATTGATAAAAAGGAAAAAATTAATTTCTCAAAAAAACTCCTCCAAAATGTTTTGGTCAAAGGGTTATTTTAGTCCTAAATGTATGTCTTTATGTTTATTTTGGTCCTTTATGTTTCAAAAGATTCATATTAGTCCTAAATGTTGACGAAGTGTTTCATTTTGGTCCTAATATTGAATACGATCATATTTCTATTGTTTTAAGTTCGAATTTGATGAGCCTAAAGCTACGTGTTGCTTTTGAAGAATAATTTCTTTATTCAATTGGAGCCATCAACAAACGTGGTCAAGTTGAGTCTCGAAAGTGGACCACTCATTCATGACCAAACAAACAAAATTGGTCATATCTCTCGCATTACAAATCTGAATACGATGAGTTCGGAACTACAAATTACTCTTAATGAGTTTTTTTTTCAATTGGAATCATCAATAAATGAAGTCAAATTAGGTTTGAAAGAGGGGTTGCAACCAATTTTTTACTTTTTGGTCCCAACCCACTTTCAACCCCGATTTGATCTCATCTGTTGACGGTCCTAATTGAGCAAAAAAAACGATTTGTTAAAAGTAACTCGTAGCTTAGAATTCATCGCATTCAAAATTAAAACTAGATATGACTAACTTTGCTTGTTTGACTCTGAAATGGGTGACCACTTTCGAGACCTGATTTGATGTCGTTTGCTGACAACTTCAACTGGATAGAGAAAGTACTATTCAAAAACAACACGTAGCTTTAGACTCGTTTACATTCGAACTTGAAACAAGATATATATGACAACATTGAATAGTTTGGGACCAAAATGAAATATTTTGCCAATTTTTAGGATTAATATGAATCTTTTGAAATATAAATGGCCAAAATGAGCATAAGAACATACATTTAGGACCAAAATGATCCTTTGACATCTTTTAAAAGGCTAAATACTCATATTGGTTCCAAAAGTATGAGGCAGATTTTACATTGGTCTTCAATGTTTCATTTGTTTTAGATTTTTCCTTCGTGTTTCTATGATTTTTCATTTTGTTTTAAACTATAAATGTGATCATATATCTTTCATTTCAAATTCAAATACGATGACTCAAAAATTATGAATCACTTTTAACGAGTCATTTCCTTATAAATGTGTCCTATACCTACCAAAAAGGAGTAAACCCAATCCCAATTGGGCTGAAGCATGTGTTTGTTAAGATGTGACACCGGCTTCTATTTGTACTTTCTTTAAGTTAGTATTCATCATCCCCTTCCTTAAGCCCAACGTCTCCAAAAATGAAAGAAAAAAGAAAATTTTTTATCTGAAATTCATCATTTTTTTTAGTAAAGAAAAATCCTCAAATTTTAATGCTGGATTAAATCAAATTTTTCCTTAAAATTCAAATACTATCATTTATTTCCAAATTAGGGTCAATAATTGGGAAGATTAGGTTTGATTCCAAGAATCAATTTTCACCCCTCATTAATTGCAAAGATTTCCATCGGTCTCATCGTTCACCTATAAATAGAAGGCTCCCGTTTGAGTTAAACATAGGCAAAAATAATAGAAAACTCTCTGAATTTTGTTTTCACGATTGACTTTTTTCTCTTTTTTTCGTTTATTCTCTTCATCTCATTCTTTGAGTAAATTAGGCTATCTTAAAAATGATAACTTTACAAGTTTTTATATTTTTGTAATTTTTAACGTTTAATACCTATCATAGTTATGATGAATGATGAATCCCTCTATAAATTAAAAGACATTTCTTCCAAGAAGTACTTTGAAAGTCTAAATCTAAATCACCATCTTTGCTTCACCTTAGATATACTAAAATGAGAAGACATCCCCTATAACATTGAGTTTTTGAGAAAAACATATATGTACTAAAATGATTTGACTGTACCAAAAAAAATTTACAATGACTTGTTCATCTCTCTTCCATATGTGGCAGGATATTTTGTCAACAAATGGCCTTAAATGTAGTTTTAAAAGTTTAAAGTTTAAACAAATTTTAGCTTACACATGTCACACCTGACATCCCGGAGGAAATGTCGTTTATGACTTTGAAAAAGGAGTCGCCACCAAATTTTTAAGAAAAACTTGGAAAACTATTTTTATGAAAATAATTTTGAAAAATGGTGGATAAGGCAAAAATTGGTCTCGAACCAAAGACGGGTTCGGGAGTCATTTGAATCATGGGGAAGGTATTAGGCACCCCACGATACCCATCCGATTGGACGGTTACCCGAAAATAATTATTCAAAGTTTAAATGGCCTTAAAGTTTTAAAATTAATCATCTAAAAAAAAAGAAAAAGAAAAACAATAATGCAAATGTAAGAAGATAAAAACCATTTATATAATTGGTAGATAAGATATGTACAAAATAATGATAATAAAGTAAAGATAATTATACAATAGAAAATAAAGATGATTGAGAAAATGATGAATTAGAGTGATTGACTTTGATTATAAAAGATTTAAATTGAAATTAACTAATCTCATATTTTCTTATTTATTTGACTTTTTACTTAATTTTTATTTTATAAAAACAAATAATGCACATAAAATAAATGCTAATAAGAAATAAATATTTAAAAAAAAGGAGTGAGGAAGGAAAGAGTATAAACCGAAAAAAGAAATAAAGAAAAAGGAAAGTGGGAGAGAAAAGGAAATAAGGTAAATAATTAATATATATATATATATATATATATAATATTTATACATACATACATACATATACACACGTTAGGCAAAGCAAAAAAAACAAGGAAAGAAAGGCGCAGTGATGGCATAATGGGAGGGGATGAGTTAAAAAAGGGAAAACTTTATTTCCGTACCCCAAACGATTTTCCTATCACATTCAAGTCCTTTCTTTTTAAGGAAAAGTGATCAAGATGCAACAAGCAAAGAAGATTTTGAGGTTTCTTGCAATTTCAGCTTGGGACTAAAACAACATTTGAAAATAATGGCAAAACATCACAGAATTCTGTCAGTTTGAAACCCTCCAACTTCTCATAAAAGTCCTTTCAATTTAGTCCTGGTTTAAATTTAGTTTTGGTCCAAAACAAACCAGAAACTTACAGACTAGTCCAAATATGCAGAGTATAATTGCGGATCAGTCCCCAAACATGTTGGATTGGTTTCAGAACAGTCCCATATGTATGCAGAAAATTACAGAACAGTCCAGAGAACATTCAAAAAGTTACAGAGTAGTCATAAGATCATGTAAGAAATTACAGAACAGTCCCAAACAGCAGGAGTAACTACAGAACAATCTCAGAAACATGTAGAGAACTACAAAATAGTCCCAGAAACATGTAGATTCTAAGAAAAACAAAGAGGAAATCTCATAACCCTCGTCCAAATATACTCTTTTTGGGGATTCATTGGGTAGGTTGATCGAAAACCTTCAAGTCATGCTTAGAATAAGAACAAAATCACATATTTTAACATATCTACACACAAACGGATTACACAACTGTTGACAGAAAAGAAGGAAACTAAGAGCAAATTCTCACATTGTGAGTATTCAATATTTCATTGATGAATTCCAAGATTACATAATATTGAAAAAAGGATAGGAGAAACGAACTCACAGTGATTCTTTAGTCCCTTTTTCTTCCTCTCTCAAACTCTCTAAACTCTCTTTTCGTTTTTTCTCTGAAGAAGCCCCTTTTACTCTGTTTTTTCCTTTCTGAAATCCTCCATTAAAACATAGAACCCTTGCCTATTTATACTAAAATACAAGGGCTTCTTGGGTGAAATGACAAGAATACCCCCACTTAAAACCTTCTTTCCCAACAATACCCCTCCTTGCACTCTTTATTCACAAGATTGCCATTGATTCTTTTTTTAATTTCCTTTTTTGAATATTTCCTTTATTGTTTTTTTTTCTTTTTTTTTTTAATTTTTATTTAATGCTTTTCTTATTTCTTCTTTTAGTCCCTCAAAATTTTTCTAAGTTGCAAAATGACCCGGACCAAATGGGGTGTTCACAACACAAAATATCTATTTGATCCTTAAACTTGACAACAATGTTCAATTTTGTCCACAAATTTTTTTCACTATCAATCTAAATATTTTTTCTGTAGTTTCACATTTTACTTGATTTTATCTTTTTTTAACGACAAACTAAGCATGATAACGTTGAGCTTTGAAGATCTAAATCACCATCTTTGCTTCTATTTTTTTTTTTACCTGAACCATCTTTGCTTTAGCTTATGGAATTTTGGAGAAAAGCATATATACTAAAATGAGGAGTTTGCAATGTCTTGTTCATCTCTCTTCCATATGTGGCAAGATATTTTGGCAACAAATCTCTCTTCCATATGTGACAAGATATTTTGGCAACAAATGGCGTTAAATGTAGTTTCCAAATATTACAAAAGATTAGTTTCCAAATGTAAATGTAGTTTCTCTCATTAACGACGTGGACCAGCTGAGCCCATGTGAAGTTGGTGTATAAAAATTACAAAGTACATGAAATTGTAAGTGGAACTAATGGACTAAAGCAACCTTTAAATTATTTCGAATTCATTTGGGTTTAAAACATGAAGTTATAAGGCCCACACTGTTTTGTGACTAACTTCCAAAAACAATCTATGGGCTGATCACACATTATGCCTAACAAATCTAGAATTACAAGTTGGTTTTAACAAATTACAAGTTGGTTATAACCTCAATTTCAAAGATTCCAATTTCTAAAATTCGTGTTCAAACTTCAAAACATGAATGCTTAAATTAATGGTCAAAGTCCAGTTTTAGTCCCTCAGTTATGTTTAATGTTCCAAATTGGTCCTTCAGTTATTTTTCATTCTGTTTTGGTCCCTCAGTTCTCCAAAATGTTGCACCGTTAGTCCCTCAGCACTTTTCATCCACTTTTTTTCGTTAAAAGAATAGGAAAAATAAACTTTCATCCCCCAAAAGTTTTAGTTTTTTATATTAAGGTCATTTTCATTATATAATAGGATCAAAACGTAAGAACCAAAAATAATTTAAAATTATAATTGAATTTAAACAAAAAGGCACCTTCTTCCCCTCTCTGGTTCGTCTCTCTCTCATCTATAAAATCTTGTGATGTTTTAGAAATTAAAACCCTAAATCAATAGAGGGTTGCGATTCATCTAGCCCTAAGTCTAAAGCAGCCTGCAAATTTTCCAGCAATGGACCAATGACCAACCCTAAATCACTTGGAATCTGTGAAAATTCATCACAAAACATTGAAATGATAGGTAGGTGAGTGTCTCTACTTGAGTATCGTGTAGCTTGAGTGCTGGAGTTTTGGGTTGCGTTTTCTCCGATCCGATTTTCCTGGAAGAGTAATGATTAGCGATGGCATGGAGTGGAGTGGAAATGGTGTTTTTTTCTATTTAAATTTAATTATAATCTTAATAGATCCATAACCTCTTCAAACTCATATAAAAGTAGGTGCTATCGTGAACCCGTTTCGTTCGGTAACTCTTTGTATATGAGTTCTTAGACGGTTGTTCTTGGTATTTCTCATCCTTTTTTCATTTATCAAAAAAAAAAATTTAAGGGATTTCAACTTTTTAATTTTCTCGATCTCTCTTTCATTGATTCACAATTTTAGATCTTCAATCTTCTCAAATCATCAACTAGAAGCTGAAGACTAATCAAATCTTTCTATGATTTTATGGATGGGAGTGGAAGCAGCAATATTTCTCCTCTTTATTCCAATACTAACATGCCCTTTCAAGTCAACCTCAATGATCATCATCATTAATCTCCACCTTCTTCTCCTTCTCCATCTGATTATGACGCAACATCTAAGCCCCACATAGAAAAGACGATGGACTTCTTCAACAACAATAACAACTTTTCTTCCTTTGTTTCTGCACCTCATAACAACAACGATTTTTTATCTATGTCTTTTAAAGTAAACGTATGCCTCGTTCCTGTTTCTTGTTTCAATTTGATTCATATTCTTTTCATATATGTTCAGACTAAATTACTGTTTTGGGACTGAAATGAGATTTTAGTCTATGTGTTCATCCAATTTAAATTAACTGAATCTTCTGACTACCAACAATAGTACTGACCATTCCATAGTGGAAGATGACTTGTCATTCAGTCAGAGGATAAAAGAGCCAACAAAGAGGTAAGATTCGTTGAACATAATTACTAGGGGTGGTAAATGGTTGAGTTGAGTTAGTTTTGGTACGGGTGTACACGGGTCGGGTCGGGTTTCGGCCGAACTTGGGCTGGGTCACCGGGTCCAGCCGGGCCAAAAACTTTTTTTTTCTTTCAAAATTTTATATTTTTACTTAACTTATTTATCTAATTTTTTTATTCTTTAACTTGTATATATTGATGAAATAATTAACTTGTTTTTATTGATAAAGATATTTAATTTGAATTATTTGTTAAAAAATATTGATTTAATTAAGATTAAATATATATTTATATAATTTTTCATATACAATTGATAAAAATAATAATACATATGT